>KB703014.1:0-86259 GCA_000349165.1 Anopheles christyi | reverse complement strand
TATATATATATTTCTTTATATCAGAATTTATATATTTAAGCGGCAAAAATGTATCCGGACGGGCAGATTTCATCCTAATAACCAATAACCAATGCACGACTATTCAAGCATGCGGGAATCTTTTATGCTCCCCTTATACATCATCTTCCGTACTAGGCCTCATCCTTGAAATTGACCTTCGTTCGCCTTTGTGTAAGCAGCACCCTTATGATTCTCGAAAATAAAATAGTTGCAACACCTTCTACAGCATTTTAAATATAATGTTTGAGCAATTTTGGTTATCTACTAATAAACCACTTTATCACAGTGCACACAATAGCACAGACATTTCATCACTTGATAACAACATATGACAACTTTAACCTGCACGAATGATACGTTTATGAATATCAGGTTGATTGGAACACTTTACCCCAAGCTCATACTGCCAATAAGATCTTGTGAAATCTAACACATTATCAACACAAAACTATTGTCAACTAAGTGAAACAATGGTTAAAACCAAAGGCGCTCCAAGTAAAATTCGCAACTAAGTCACGGCACGTTTACGCATGCGTTCAACATAAATGTGTGCCCTGTAGCTCGCCTCTATCACTCACACATCGTTACATGACACGATTTGGCGGCAGCATGCTCCCATACCAGGTGACGTAACTAATCATACTTATCGAGAATCAGATTATCCATGCGTCATACAGTACATGCCAAAATGCCACATTACCCTCAAATTTCTTCTTTCACAAGTTTCAATAGTTTAAATCCCTACAAATTCCATCTACAGCAAAGGATGGTTGTTAAAATTAAATGATTGAAGCAAAGCATTTAGAAAAAAACCAATAATTTTGTTTCATTAATACCTATTGGGAAATAAACGTTCGTTTTTTGCGTCGCGTTGTATTCGCCTATCTTCTCTTTATGAATGTTTGCATAAAAATGTAGATGTAATGAATGTTGATTAAAAAGGTCCTTTAGAATAATATTTAAAATACAAAAGTATATCAGAAAAATATATTTGCTCTACGACTAACAGGTTTCAATTGGATAGAGAAAAACGAGTGATGCTCTACTTATTTTACTGGGTGTAAATTTTGAGACATTTTTTAAATCTTTTTCTTCAAAACTCCATTCTCTTTTGCACAAAGATAAGCGTTCCACAGTGTACGAAATTGAGCAAAACATGCAAAACTGGTGCATTTGACTGGGTTTAGTAACATAAGAAATAAAAAGATAAAGGAAATAATAAAGTAACAGAAAAGTTAATTGCTTGTTGCTACTGTTTTAGTATGGTGCTAACAGTTGTTTTTAATTCAATTACTGTTGTATACATTACATGATCCTAATACGTTTCATGTAAATACAACTGAGACCCTTAATAAAAAAAATTGTATGTCGATGATACAGGTAACAATGTTGATGGTTTTTAAATCAATGAAATTTGTGTACGCTGCTGACGCTTTTTTCGCAGAGTATCAATTGCACGTAATATAAACAGCAAAATCTGTTTTTGTAGGATCAAATAATGGGTTGATTACTTTTGCCAGCTATTATGTGTATTTTTTTCTTTTCTATTATGTGACCTACGTAGGGCATTTGTTTCTAAAACATACTGGACGCATAGCATTATTTCCCATAGTATGAGAAACACCTATCACAACATTCATTTTCACTCTCCATTTTTTAATTTGTATTTAAAAAACTACAAATAAAGCTCAAAGATTTCATAATAGAAAAAAGTACGACCTTGCTATCCCAACAAACAATATTTAGAACTAGAGGACGTTGTCTTGCAGTTCACTTTATTCAAATATGTTTACTACTCCCTTCATTTAAGCACAAATTCCATTACACAAACACCTTCCATGCTTTAGCAGATGCAAGCAGGATATTGGAATATGGAAGTACTGAACACGCAAACTTATTCGCCAAAAACTTCTTTATTAACTGAACCTGGACAAGGATCCATTCAACTAAAGCAAAGTTTTTTAGCGCATGCTCAAGAGGGGTTTACTTTCACTGAATTGACATTTTAACATTGTCGTGTTGTTGTCTGAGAAAGTTCAGCATCAGATAGCTTCTGTGACGATGTTTATACGCATTGCGAGAGTGATACATCATAAGGCGATATTAAAAGCATACTTATAAGAAAATTATTTATTTCTCCATTTTACTATTTCCATAAGATGAGGCTGTGTATCGTGCAATTTAGAAATTACCTAATATTATAGGCGGGTGTAGCGATTATGGATTTTTCCCAGGTGTCATACAATTACCATCTGGGTAACGTTTTTGAAATGAGTTAATTAATTCAGGATCTACCAAACGAATTCCGTCGAGCTGGTTCCCAAGCGTAATCCTGAAAATAAAATGTAAACAAAAACAATGCACTCACCGTTTTTTTTTTAAAGTAACTAATTATTTACCAATTCGGCTGCACATTATGCGGCCGACCAAAAAGTTCAATCTTTCGTGTGCCGGGACTTAAACGTTCGATGATCCCATAAATTTCGTCTGGTTTATGGCTAGTCGCTCGTACTTCAGCTACAATGACATCGCAGTCTAGTCCGCGATTCAAATTCGGAGGATTCCCCTTCATGCCGACCAAACAATGTTCCTTTCCATGATTCAGCCAATGACCGGTACGTCCTGTTCGAATGATGCGTTGTAATTGATTGGTTTTAACCCATATAAGTTCATCCACTCGTTCATAGCCCCAGAGTTTTAAACATTCACGACCCAACTCCATAGCTCGTCCAGTAACCCAAAGGAAAATTAAACCATCGTCTTGCAGCGCTGGAACACCAAGCTGGCGCATTTCATCATCCGACATTGTACCATAAGGCAGCTCCATGTGAATATCCCAGGGTGGATCAGCCATTACTACCGCAAATTTTCCCAATACCGTCATGTCCAGGAAGCGTAAATCGCATTGGATCCATTGTGGAGGATAAAGCGTAGCGCAAGCATCAGCATTGAGACGCTTTGATCCAGCAACGCGCTCGTCTGTTGTTTCACACTTGATTGGTATTGTATTCGGTGCCTGACCTACATATGTATCCACCTCGTAGTGAACATATTTACAAGTATCCATATGGAAGCAAGTGTTCAAAAAACTACAATCTCCCAATGTTTCATCCGTGTGGTTCTGAATTATTTTTTTAAAATGCAGTTTATTGCATTGATACTTAGTTTTAGCATATTCTGTTTCCAATCGAGGTTCACCAATTGCTTCTGACGATTCTGATGACTCTAATTTTGTTGCATTATACGCCACTGCGTCAGTTTGGTTGGATTCATCTTCTGTTGCTATAATAGTCTCCTTATCCTTTTCCGGTTCGTCAGTTTTATCACCATCGGTTTCATGCATCATTTTTTTATCGCTTGCGTCCTTTGTTTCAGGAGATGCTTCCAATGACCGCATACATTCGATACGTGTTCCATGTGGACAGAATTCCATCACCTGAGCGCCGCCCTGAGATTTGAACTTTTCAGCCAGGGAGCGTTCTTTGGCTGTTGGTTTTGAAAGGAGTTCCAAAATTTCTTCTCCCACTTTTTTGCTCTGTTTTTCCCTCGTCGATGGTAGTGAAAGAAGTGACAAAATATCAGACGTCTTGCAGGAAAGCAACCCATCTACCGAATTTCCTTTCCTTCCTTCATCCTTTGTTCCACTCAAGTTACCGCGGGCCATTTTACCACCTCCGTCAGGCATGTCTTTTTCTTTTGAACAATCTGCTTTCCTTTTTTGGCCATCCCGATTAGCAGACACGGCTGGAACATGGTTCATAGCCATATCATCGTGAAGCGCTTGCAAGTTCATGTACTCGGCAGAAATCACTTCATAGCCAACAGTTCCGCCAATGCTTACTTCTTTGATATTGATTAATTTTTGACCAGCAAGCTTATGCAGGTAATAAGCAATTGAGTCACGTAAAACTGCTTTCTGTACATGTTTTTCTACAAGTTCCGCTATCTGGGCGGAGTTGGATGGCAATATTAAACTTTTGTCGGCCAGCACCTGCACCAGGCATTTCTCCACTTCTGCATCGATGTCTATTCATGAGAAGAAGAATACGCGTTAGGACATTACATATTGTTAAAATGACAGGAATCATCTAACATAAATCACAAATCGCTAACAGAAAGTAATATGGTGCTTATATTCCTAAAGCGCTTCTGTGGTTAGGCTAGTAGCTCTGTAGTTAACATCTCTGATTAAAGCTGTCGTATGAGCTTGATTGAGTTGAAAGCAACACAATGCACCTATCTTATTTATTCTGTATGTCAATTAACTTCCGCTTTACCCGCACTTCCTGTTTGATCCAGTTTGATTGAAGTCAGAAGAAGTTTACCCTTATCCTCATTCAAGATGTTGGCTGATTCGATTTTTATAGTCGGACCACCGGGACTGTTGTTTCCGAGCAAGTCTTGCCTTTCTTTTTTACGTTTCTCCAACTTTTCGCGCAAACTATTGCGCTTCACTTTGACTGCTTGGATTTCCTCCCACGAAGACATCTTTACTTTAACTCAGTTTATTTTGTATTGGAGTACAATCGAAGGCAAGGCGCTTTTCAAGCTAGATTTACAGACTCACGAATAAATGCATTTATTCTCTTCTTCTGTAACGCTACCACCAAAACAAACATTCTTGCGAAGTTGTCAATCCACAGTGGAAGTCTTCGGGTAACAATAAATGACAAATGCATCATTTATGTTGGCCAAGCCAAGGTGCTTAGACATTTTTGTCATAATTTGCTTTTTCTTTTTTAATGACATAAATTTTAATTTAATGAAAAAGTACCTCATTGATGAAATACATGTAAACAAATATTCTAGTCATTTATTAAAAAAGTGACAAGTATATAAATTAATTTTAAGATTATGCCATTGAAGTTATATTCTCAAACCCATCCAGGGAGCGCTAATAGTGTAACTATTCCATCTGTCGACAGTGTCCTATTTTCGGAAGGGTAGTAATTTGTTTAAAATCATTTTAAAAATGGCCAAAATATTAATGCCTATTCTTTAAGTACAAAGTTTTACAGCTTGCAATGTCATATGTATCGAAATAATTCTTTGGAGTTTGGATGTAAGACAATAGTTCGGCAGATTTTAGGATTAGGAGAACCTGCACATGAACATAAAAATGCAAGTATGTTTTATGAAAGATTAAATGTGTTCAAAATGTATACAAACCTCATCTGAAATTGGAATTGTCGATGGGGTAACTGTACCAGTATTCGACAGCTTAGTACAGCTGTTTAACAAAAAAAAACCCTTTATAGAGTATTGCGTACTGCTGTACGATTGCTGTACTTTTTTGTCTTCTATAAGCATTGCCAATTTAAAAAAAATTGAATTACTATAGTTGGTGTTCAACTTAAAATAATTAGCCAATCCATATGGGTAGTTCAGTTTTATATCTTTATCTTATTATTTTTGAAGAACTGTTCAGCTTTGTTTAAAAACTAGATTACAAACCAGAAAGGTTTGCATACTCTTATATAGTTCATATACATAGTTTAAACTAAAAGGCTTCGTCGTTTAAATTTATTTACCATTTCTAATTCTGTTCTGTTGCAAGAATGTTCATACTTTCATAGAGGTAATATAATCTGCTTAAATTACTGACATAACTGATAAAGTCTATAAAACGGTTCGTCATCTTCTATGAATTTATTATTGTTGAGGCAAGGCAATAATAGCTTTTGGGTGTGGCATTAACCGTTTCCAGCAATGTCTGAAGATTCATTGTATATAAATTAGAAAAGAAGCATGAGAGAACACCGATATGCCAAATGCTAATTAGTTAATTATTTTTATGGAAGAGTTTGTTTCAGTTATAACCTTTATCTGATCATCGGTTCTTTAATTTGGTTATCAGTTACATAACAAATTAATTCCCAATCTTATATAAAAATAATATTTCCATTCTTTACAAGTTATTAAGACAAAAATATTACTTTTTATGTTATCATTTATAAAAATGTGAACTTATATCTAATCAAAAGTTTATTTACAAATTTTCCTTATGGACGAAAAGCCGCAGGCACGCGCACAATATATAGCCCAACATTTCAAGGGCATTTTCTTATCATGTTCATCAATGGCACGATGGCTAGAAAACTACTGAATGGCTTTCTCACGAAAATTCTCCACAAATGAATGTCAATGCCGCTTATTCTTAAGCTTATTTTTTATGTTAGTAGTATAAAATGTGATTAAATGATAACTTTCAGTATACTAATACTGCACTCTTCTAAATCCCACTCTTCTCAAACTTCAATGTTATTACTGATTTACATTAAAAAAGGATTCTGATTATAAATGAACTGCTATAGCGGTATTTATATTCAAACATTGCATCCTGACAATGAAAATGAAACTCCCAACTAAATTAGTTACGCCTTAGCCGAATCTGGTCTTATTCTTTTCAATTATTTGTAAATGAGTACAATAATGTTCCAGCAAAGTCAAATATATCGTACTAGCATGAAGTTTATACATGCCAATTTAAAAAAAAAATATTAAAACTAGCAATTACGCTATCCTCCTCTTCATTATACTACTACTTCGCCATCTGGAGTAACTTTAATTGTTTCGTCAGAGCTGGCCAATTTCAGCAAGGTTTTTTTAATTCTTAACGCTGGTAACCGAACGTTAGGGTTCATATGCCAGCATTCACGCATCAGCTTCGACATATTAGCGAGGAACTGTACAAAAAGTATATAAATTAGTTTTGAACGTGAATTTCTGCGGTTGTATTGCCATTTTACTTACCGGATCTGATGTCCAACGATTCTGTACCGATGGTCTGTAATTGTCTACACAAACGACTTTGCGCATTTCCTCAAAACTAGGATCAGATGAAACGTAGTCGAAATATGGAACTTTATATTCTTCTGCAATGCCACAAGAGATTGTGCGGCGGCAAACTTCCCAAAATATAAGTCCAATTGCGTAAATGTCAGCTTTTCTTAAGGCATCGAAACAGTCCATACTGATACTAAAATTTAAATAAAAAAAACACACACACACACAGATAAATATAAAATATCAAGTATGATAACAAAAATAATCATAGCAATATCATAGAATGAAATTCCTTCGGCGCAGAACGCAAAAATCAAGCCTTTCGTACCTTTCGTCTAGCACTTCGGGAGCCATATAACGCTTTGTACCGACACGGGCAGTGTTGCCTATATCAATTTTATTAGTTGTTTGACTGTGCATAACGGCCAGCCCAAAATCTGCAATAACGCATGTTCCATTTGCTCGTATTAAAATATTTTTTGTCTTTAAATCACGATGCGCGATAGCTGGTTTCCCCTAAAATAACATAAAACAGTTTATTAGATATTTTAAAAAGCCTCGTCATATGAAGAATTTACTTACCTCAGTTCCAAAAATTTCAGTATGAAGATGTACCATACCATTTGCGATAGAAAGGCAAATGGTGATCATTTGATGGGTGGTGATTGCAGTACGATTTAAATAATCAAAGAGAGATCCTTGCGAATAATAATGTGTTATAAGCCATAATTGTGTGCACGAGTTCCTGGAAGTCATATCTGATCCAACGTACCCCAATATGTTTTCGTGCCGTAACAAAACCGTTCTGAAACAAAAAAAAGTCGTGAACCCAACAAGTGAAACTCTTTTTGCACTACAGCAACAACTTACCCATAAATCTCTGTTTCTCGTTTCCATGAATCTTCATCACGACTGAAGAAAATTTTTACAGCAACACTTTCGCCGTGCCAAATTCCCCGCCACACTTCTCCATATCGCCCTCGTCCGATACATTCACACAGAGACACTTGTTTAGCGAGAGTACGTTGTATAAGTAAAGGCAGCCCACTACCAGAACCAGATGTAACGGAGTGTTGTAAATATTCCTATACATACATTTAACACAAAATTATCGATAAATTGAAACAAGGATCGAACTATTGACTATACTACATACTCGCAACGTGCTATCTCCTGCACTGGTGGCGCGCAGAACATCGTCATTGGTATAATAGGTTTCAGGATCATATTTCGTACGACAAGCGTTCATTCGTTTTTTGTGTGCGCGACGCATGCAATAAATCGCAGTACCTGCGAGAATAACAACCGTCCCGAAAGGTACAAGAACAGCAGCGGCCATCTTCAGAGCGAAAGGATCCGCGATAGGTTCTGTATTGGAAACTGTAAAATAAATCAGTTATGTTTAATTGTTTCAATTCTGGAAGAAAGTTCCATTTTTGTACCTTTCATCGGTGGGAGCTCTGGAAAAGACCCATTATTACAATAATCTCCAGTGCAGCATTCAATATTATACATTCCAGTGCTGGAAACATGACGTTTTTTAGGACCTCCACTATCGCCAGAGAAAGTTTTTTGATTTTGACTGCAATATAAAGGCAGCTGCTCGTGTTCAGTAGTACATCCTCGCTGTACATTTTCATTTCCTTCTGGATCGCGGGTACGTGATTTCCAGCATTGAATAGCATTTTGACAATAGTGTGCATGAATCGCCGTATCAGCACAATCTGGAGGTTCGCACGAATAACATTTGTATCTAAAATGTAATCAAAATTATTCACTTTCTAAACTGGCTATTTGGACATCTATTTGATATGATAGCTAGGTGGTTAACAAAATTAAAAGAAAACTTAAGAAACTGCAAAACAAGTATTTTACTTTGCGGCCTGTGTTACCTTCGTTTCATCCGGTTTTTTGACTTTGAATGTCTTCTTTTGAATGACCAAAGTTGAAACAGTCCAGAGTACACACATACAATATATCAGGCATTTCAAGAATCAATAGAATATATCATTTAACAGTAACGGAAATTATTTACAATGCGTCGTTGATGTTTTACATGCAGAGTATACACATTTTTTTCGCTTACCTTGGATGTGCTAGAATGGCATTTTGGATAGGTAGATTACGATTTTCCAGAACCGATTCTATTTCTCTGTCGTTATCGTCCATCTCGTCCAACAGTTTGCTGTCCAGATCCCCTGATGTAGCATAAAAGCATAAATTGTTGAATAAATTAAAACCACATTACATATTTTAACATGTTTTTGATCATAATATATCCGACAGTTATCTTAACACACTATTACTAACAGTTAATCGGTAAGGAAAACTAGAATTTCTGTAAATGTCATGGTCACGTTATTGAGGCATAAAGTTTGTTTTGTTATGTTATTTCGTGTAGCAAAACCATTGGAGAAGTCTTTTTTACATAACGAACAAAGTGGAGAGCAGAATACCTCAAATTTAACAATACACGATCAAGCAGAATAGCTCAAATATAACATTACACGGGCGGTCTAGTTTGGACTACCGATTTGTGCTTTGCTTTGATCTAAAATTCGATCATTGGCGATCGTTTATACCTTTCATTATCATTGTCTTTCCATTCAGTCCGTACTTATCTAATAAGTATCGATAATCCATAATACGGAAACAATTGTGCAATTCTCATCCTGGCATGTTTTAAAGCTTAATTACTGCGAACATGCAATTTTCCATTTGTTTCTAAATAGTAAATAGAACTACATCTCTGTCGCCTCATTCTGCGCCTTTCATTCTTTCCCGTTCTAGAAGTCGCACAAACAGTACACGGACATTGTAGTACGCCGTACGACTTTTTTGATTATTCTTCACTTTAGTCCTTATCCTCAAACTACGTATTGCACATTTTCCAATGGTTTTAACTAATTGATATACCTTACCTTTGCATATTTTTAGAGTTAATACGAAAAATACAAACACACGAGCCAACACCATTTTTGCTTATGTTTTCTTCATAGCTATGAAGTTTTGCTCCTTCTATCAACTATGTTGCCGTTCAATTTATACAGCCGAGTTGAATGCTTAATTTTTGTTTGGTTGTTTATTATGAACTAAATAACTTTTTAAAAAATCATTTAAAAATTATCTAAATATAAAGCAAAATTCATGAGGGTCACTTACAAATAGCGGTACTCGAATAAATATTTGTAATAATAATTAATATTCAACATGAAACATATGTTTTTTTAAAGCCATTTTGACAGCTATTTTCCTCGCAAACGACAGTTCAATAGCTTGATAGAATCTGAATCTCCGGCAAAGTTCAATAATAAATCAATCAGCCAATATGTTACGTCCTTGCCAGACATTTACAAACTATATATTGTTGAAACGAAGGGTTAGTACATGGTCTCCATTAACTAATGCATTCAACACCCGTCCCGAAAAAAGGATTAATTTCACCAAAAGTGAAGTGGTTGGTATGCGATTATGTTCCAGCTTCGAACAGTTTGTAACTTTGCTGTGTCTTTTAGGGCCTTTTTGGGAGACCGGAGCTTACTACGCATGAAGGGTTTTATGTGCTCAAGGAAAGGGCTATCTTCAAAACCGATGATCTTATCGAGGAAGCTACGTCGCCCAATCGTTCGCGTAAAATGGTTATTATTTTCGACGAACTTTCTGACACCCTATGTAAAGTAGCGGACCTGTCAGAGTTCATAAGATTAGCTCATCCCGCATCAAACTATTGCACGGCTGCAGAAGACGCATGCATAACGATAAGTGGCATTGTGGAAAAATTGAATACTCATAAAAAGTTGTACAATGCTTTGAAAACTGTCGTTGACAACGGTGACCAGTTTGAAACAAGCGATGTCGATAAACACGTGGCCAAATTGTTCCTTTTCGATTTTGAACAAAGCGGAATTCATCTCCAAGAAGATGCCCGTCAACGAGTGGTGTTTCTAAATGATTGCATTCTTCAACTTGGCCAACGTTTTATGGCCGGTGCTGTTCATCCGAGAAGAATTTCTAGAAATAAGCTTCCTTCAGCTATTCTACCATTGTTAGTTTTCATTATGTTCTGGGAAGAGAGGAATATTTTAAATCGGCTTCTTATTTTTCAGCTTTGCATCAGATGGTGAAAATATCCTCGTTTCCGGACTATACGCTGACTCTGCTAATAATGTGGCTCGTGAGGCAGCGTATCGTCTATTCCTTTATCCAGATGAACAGCAGGAGCAATTTCTGTCGGAAATGCTTAAATGCCGTAACGAGCTAGCAACCGTTTGCGGATTTCCAACATACGCTCATCGAGCGCTTAATGCCAGCACGGTAGAAACGCCAGAAATGGTAGATATGTTTTTAGATGCGCTTAACGAACAACTGCGACCTCGTGCAGCAAAAGATTTTTCGATAATGCAGAAAATGAAAACATCCGAATGTGGTGTTGATGCCCAGTTGGCGGCTTGGGATACCCCGTATTTCACATCTTCCCTTAAACGCAAATATCTGCAGGCCAGTGCATCAGAGTTTTCCCCCTATTTCAGTCTAGGGTCATGTATGGAAGGATTAAATTTATTAATGAATAGCCTGTTCGGAATCTCGCTAAGAAATACCGAAATGGAACCGGGTGAATCGTGGTATCATGATATATACAAACTCGCTGTTGAACACGAGACAGAGGGTTTACTCGGTTACATTTATTGTGATTTCTTTGAACGACAAGGAAAACCGAACCAAGACTGTCATTTTACGATTCAGGGAGGGAAGGTTCTGCCGGATGGCAATTTTCAAAATCCTATCGTTGTCGTAATGTTAAATCTTACGCAGCCACGCTGGTCTGGGCCAACGCTATTGACTCCTTCCATGGTGGACAATCTTTTCCATGAGATGGGACATGCAATGCATTCGATGCTCGCACGAACGGAATACCAACATGTAACCGGTACACGGTGCAGCACAGACTTTGCAGAAGTTCCCTCAGTGTTAATGGAATATTTTGCAAATGACCCCCGGGTGCTACGGTCGTTCGCCAAACATTTTCAAACGCAAGAGCCCATGCCAGAAAGCATGCTAGAACGTCTCTGCATGTCCAAGCATTTGTTTGCTGCAAGTGAAATGCAATTACAAGTTTTTTATTCCGCTTTGGATCAAGTTTACCACGGAAGTTATACCAAGGATGCAGAAAATACAACTCGTGCGTTACAAAGAGTGCAAGAAAAATACTACGGTCTCCCTTATGTAGAAAATACAGCATGGCAGCTGCGCTTTTCACACCTGGTTGGATATGGAGCAAAGTACTATTCTTACCTAATTTCACGAGCAATTGCATCCTGGATATGGCAAACATATTTTGAACGGGATCCATTCAGTCGAACCGAAGGAGAAACATATCGTCGTGGATGTCTTGCATATGGTGGTGGTATTCCTAGTCGTTTATTAGTATCAAATTTTTTGGGACGAGAAATAACTCCTGCCAATTTAACCTCGAGCCTGATAAGTGAGATAGATACATATACCGAGCGCCTAAGGCATGTAAATAACTACTCAGGATAGTCTCATCATTAGAGGAAAAAATACATTTAATTTGATGCTAGAAAAATAAATCTACGGAATATTAAAAATAGTAAAAAACAAAATAGACATATTTTTACAAAAAAGAAAACTTATTTTGAATAAATCCAAACATAAAAATGCCATGCATATTACTTTACATATTTGAAAAAAAGAAGGTAAGCTGTTGCAGTTTTCTACGAAAACACCATTACAATACATGAACTGCAAGCAGTCTTACATTTACTTTCCAAAGTACATGTCACTATTATTATTACATACACACTTTTCGAAGCTTTACAACAAAATGTACATGAGGATGTTTAAAATGTAAGAGCTATTCAACAGCAATGCATTCCTATGTAAGTGATTGTTTGTGAAGGAAATTAATTTCTTTTTAAATTAACCAAATGTATTTAAAACGCAACTTACAAATTCCTCGAATTCGTTTCATGAGCGATAAAATTTTCCGCAACCAAGTGCATCTCATTTTCTGGGTTTATTTTTTTTAGCTTTGTAACTATTTCTTGTAAATCCCTATTGTTAGCTGTTTTCTTTAACTGACAAAATAATATATTTTCACAAACACGAGTTCAGTTGGAGTAACCAAGGGTAACCAAGGGTATAAGGAATTAGGCAACATAATTATACTGGTTTTGGTTATCCTTATCTCGTTCCATATAATCACGATCTATCAATGATTCGATCCGTTTCTTTAAATCAGCCGGCTGTAAAATAAAGAAAATCAAATGAGATGGCGGTTACAAATAATATAAAGCAAAAGAAAATTGAATAACTAACCTTAACCGGAAATGTAAGCTGTTTGTACAGTTCCGTGATTAAAAGGTTGTGGCTAAGCGTTTTTCTCATCTTCATTATGCGGACAATTGCTGCGTCAATTTGATACTGTCGATCTTGATATACGCGTTCTTCAGTGGCTTTTTGTTCTTCCGTCTGAAAATTAATGAAAATGAATCATTAAATTCTGCTCAATTCTTACTGCCCCTCCCATCCTTACCGTTTCCTTCATTTGGATTTGATTTATTTTAATCCTAAACAACTTATTTGTGAACTCATTGTTGAACTGAAACTTGTCGTTGTTCTCTACTTCACGACCTTTGGGTATTTTCGTCAGTACGCGTGCCTTGCCACAGGCGAGCGATTGTAAAGTTCGTTTCAATTCCCCAATCTGTAATTATTTTTTTAGGTTTTTAGTCTTCATAAAGAGTGTTATTTAATGTAAATATGGCAAATTACTTCTATATTAACAGCTGCACGTATATCTTCGAATGAAATAGCAGCATTATAGTTGAACAGAAGCAATACTAGCGCTTGAAACAAAGACACTTGTAAATCTTTTGGTCCCTGTAAATAAATACGTTATGTTATAGCATCTTCGTATCATATTCATATGGACATATTTAATCTTACCGCATCAAATTGGGCTTTAAGCACACAATGGCCAAGCGTTGGCTGCCATTGTAATTTTCGTCCACTGTGTTTTGCTAGGTAGAATTTGTTGAATATCGATTGATACTGTAATAGTTCCTGAGGAAGAGTAACCTCCATGACCGGATATGTTGGCCAAAATCCCATCGTCAATATGTTAACCGTCAAATCGATGCTCTGCAGTTCCTTGTGTTCCGAGTTTTGCATGCTCTAGAGAAACAAAATGTTAAGACCATCAGAACTACGTTAGAATCGGCAGTGTTTGAAAATCTTACCTGTCTAAAAGCAAAATTTATGTCACGACTCAGTTCCATATCCTTGAACATTCCTTCGAGCTTGGAAGTGAATCCACCGCCGCATTCTTGTTTCAGTTTGGACAGCATGCTTTTTTCTGCATCAACCGAAGCGGACTTGCCAACTAGCAGGCGTTTTGCCAAATCTTTTTTGTAGAACGCTTCGAAAACGTCCTTACCGTGGATGAACCTAAATTGCACCATTATCTTATCAAGAATCTGTTCTAATTCTTCTTCCGTTGCTTCTTTGTTGCCTGCCCGTAGCTTCATATCGACATATTTTGCAATCAACTCTGCAGGTTTGTTAGATCGTTGATTAATGAAGTATTCGAATGCTTCGCGTAACGAGTTTCCGAATTTTTCATTCCTTTCGAAACATGTATTGACAATGTTATCCATTTTGTCTTTGTAGTCCAACAAATCCTGTACCATTGATTTGTCCTTCTCCGGATCGATAACAATGGTTCGACCCTTCTTTTTTATGTATGCATTAAAATGTGCACATAGTTCAGTGGTACCATTTTTTACACGACTAAATAACTTATAAAGTCGGGTAAGATCATTCAGCCTATTTTCCTCTAATAGCAGATCCAAACCTTTTTGCAGGATTCCAGTTACATGTTCATTGATAAGCTGTCTCTCGACAGTTACGATTAGCTGATGCCTAGTACAGCCATCTAGATAGTGTTCTAAGCGTTCTTCTTCTTCATTCAATCGTTTGTCCACATGCTGCAAATAGTCTGGGACATCCAGTTCTTCCATTTTGGCTTGACCTTCAGCCTGATACAAATGTTTTGTGGCTACCAGGAACTTTTGCTCGAACGCATCTCTGTATATTTGTAAATCTGACAGCATTCTTAACAGGCTTTTTAATAAAGACCGATCTACCGTCTCTCCGTGACGCTCTTTTTCGATCAATATCAGAATTCCTTCGACGGTGCGTGCTTGTACTAAGTTGTTCATAGCGATATGATCACGAAAAAGTTCTAACCCCATTTCCCAAATCGAATGAACTGTTGGATTATTTAAGACGTATATGCGATCGAGATAGAGGAAAATGCTGCGGATCATAATCATCTGTTGGCAGTGCGATTGCCAATAATCGTTCATTTTCTTTAGATACACCAATTTGTCTCCCGACTCAGATAAAAATGGTACAATGTTTGCCTTCACATGCTGCTCAACTAAGGCAGTTAGGTTGACATACAATTGTGAATCCATCTTGTCATCACACATATGCGAAACGGCCTGGCAGAGGCATTCTAGCGAATATTCAATAGGCGTAGAGGTTTGGATGGCAATTACTGCCTTGCGTAGCTGATTCCATGTAGTTTCTTCAAAATTTTCCGGGATTGATGGGTAAGCTGCAATGAAACGTACCGGAATTAGTAACCTTGCCATTCGACTTCTTATTTTCACAACGGTATTTGTAAAATTATCCGGTTTTGGCAAGAGGACAAGCATACTTACATTTCATATTTTTTATTACTATTTTTTTAACGTCTCCAGGCTTTCCAGTTGCAGTTGTTTTAATAATAGCTCCATTTATTGGGCTCAATGCCGAAAAATTGGCCCGTTTTTTATCACTGTCAGTATGATGCATTTTCTTTCTTTCAATATTCGTTTACACTGCCGATGAGATGATTTTCGCAGTTAAGCTTTCCTTTCAATTGTGTTTCTTTTGAGTTAGGCAGTATATGTGGCAAATAGCATAAGTTGTGATTCAGTGATCCTTATTCCACCAAATCTATTTTACTTTTTGGCACCACCTTTGCATACGAAAGTTCCACTTGTTTTGATAGATTCCTCTCGTCTCTTTGAAATAGCCTGATATGAACAGGATACGACCGAGGAAATGTTTATGGCAAGTATTCTTTCTGTGCCAAGATCATATGT
The DNA here is from genome assembly GCA_000349165.1 of Anopheles christyi. Taxonomy (NCBI): domain Eukaryota; kingdom Metazoa; phylum Arthropoda; class Insecta; order Diptera; family Culicidae; genus Anopheles; species Anopheles christyi. Next base: position 70,279 of record KB703014.1, on the reverse strand, counting down.
TACACTTTTTAACTAAGTATTTTTTTATCAGCCAGCCGAACAGATTAATCCACTTTGGTTAGAACGATCAAACGATAGGAAAAAAAAACAAAAATGACCGAATGCCCGCGACTGTAGCGCTACACCACAGCTGCTCTACGACGAAACTACAGCAAGGATACGTACAAACATCAAGCAGATCTGTTTCTATAATATGCTTGTAACACGAAAAGAATAGCTACGTGCCCGATATTTGCCGTAAAATTTCCTTTATAAGATCACACCAAGCATTTGCAACTCTCGGAAGCTATGTATTTTATTGGTTAACAATTTTCCTGTCGCTCTTGAAGATGTCAATCTCGCGTCTTTGCATGTTTATATCATGCAGTCGATGGTCGGAACGTACCGAACGGCTGTCAAATGCTGAGAATTTTTTACAGTGTGTTCCAAAATACAGTAGAACGTCTGTTATCCTGGGCCGGGTTAACCAGGGGGCGGATTATCCAGCACCAAAAAAACATATTCAAAACCTTATTGCACATGGGCATGTCCAACGATCTTTCGTTACCAGTTATCAGTTAAGACAAGAACCATCCCTTAGAATTCTCATCGTACCATCAATTTAATGTTCTATTCTTCTTTAAGCATATCAAAGCAAAGGTTTTGTTGTTGTATTGCTTCTACTTTAAGGGAATATTTGCCAAATTTGTGTTAAACCTCATACGAACGAAACATGTGCATTCAGTGAGTGGTTGAAACAAAAAGGTTGGCGGGTTCTATCATCCGTGGAAATCGATGAACCGGCAACCATCTGATCCCAAGCACACCGGATAATCGACGTTCTACTTTATTTAAATTCGATTGAAAATTACGTTAATTTAATATGGTAGTCGTTCTTAACATTTATTTTCAAAAATTATCTTAAAATCAAGAAGAAAAAAAACTAATCGACACGTTTCAACGAATGTTCAATTCTTTAACTGAATACTTATCCCACGAGCGTCATTTTCTCCACCGTAATCTAATTCTATGTTTTACGTGATTCCGACGATAACGTAGCATCTTCTTTGGTGGCCTATTCACAGATGTGCAGTGTATCAGACGTATCCTCTTGACCTTCGAATTGTTGTACATGCATACACGATTGATTGTTTCGGATTGTTTTTTTTTAAAATAAGTTCCATGCCATTATTGTGATCTAACAATGAAATCTGTACATTTTATCTATTTACCAGTTTAACATTTCATTTCATAAATACTAAAATGCTGTCAGTAACTATTAGTTGCTTCTGCGATCTTTCTTATTTTGGTATGATTAATAGAGTTTATTTATGTATGCTTGTGATACGCTTAGTCACGATTAACATATGCATTATTCATCGGGAATTTATGTTTAATTTATCATGACTCACGCTTTACAATATGGAGGTGTGGCAGAAGGTGTAATTCAATTTTCATTTCGATTATAGATTTTTCATCATTTGGCAGTTGTTACTTACTTATTTTTGTTTTATTTTTCTGCCAACATCATATGTTATTGCATTAAAATTTACAGATCGAATTCAAATTGCCGAAAATCATGAATGAACCAAAGATAAAACAGGGTTCCGCACTTTTCACCATACGAGGTTTCGAAAGATTATTGCAAAGTTGTAAAATCTACATGTATATATTAAAATATACTTATGTTGAAGGTAACTGCCTACGATAGCTGTTCATTTATAAATATTTATTATAGTTCATTTGATTGAGTAAATGCTTTGCAAAATTCTATACATACTGGCACATGCAGATTTCGTACATTCAGTTAAAGTTTGGAAACATATATTACTACTTCGTTCCTGATAACTTTTGTGATGTTCAACATTAACGGCATATGTAATGGTTAATTTCATTCAATATTTTTAATTTCTTGGTAAAAATTATGCTTATATCTCTCTATATATGTATAAGTATATACACATTTCACTAGCTTATATTTAACATATTTTCATTTTTTTTAAAGTAATCATGTTTCCACCCAGCCAACCTATACTGAAGTTCTTTTTTACATTACACTTATTTTAATCTTCTCTCTTTTGGTTGAACTTTGTTTCTTACTTCCCGTACACAGTAGCCATATGAGCACATGCACGTACTGTTCTCCGAAGCAATTATGTACGCATCGGTTATTACTCAAATTAAAACTAAAATTTCGATATAATTTTACCTCATCACGACTGTCTTGTTGTGTGTTAAATTTAGAAACTAAAACTAAAGGAGTAAAATGCGTTCAGTCTACTCGCTTTTCTCAGTAAAAATGTAACAGCCAAAAGGAAACATATGAAAATAAGGTCCTAAGTTCGCTTTTCCAAACGATCAACTGTGCGGGACAATGTTTTAAGCATAACCCTCGACTAGCCACGTAAAGTTGTGGTCTTTTACATCGATTACATCAAATTATATTTGATAGACGCGCCAGTTTCTACAATGCCATAGGGGCTCGATTCCCATCCAGAACGTTTCCCCGTAACAGGGTCTGACTATCCGGCTGCGAGGTACGAATAAGTACGGAAACCTGTATAGTCTGGCATGCCCGCTTAGCTCGTTACGTCAAAGAAGAAGAATATGAAAGCAGTATCAGATAGCAGATAGCTGTAGCTGTTACCCCATGGTTAAATAACGTTTATGATAGGTAAAACATTCGAAAGTAATAGACAGAACAAAAATAATGGAACCGAACAGTTGTACGGCCAATACAAAACATGTAAAACAAAAATTGCATTGGTTACCATTCACCTATAAGCTTCCATCAAGCATTTGGTCAGCAAGAGACTAGGAATAGTAATGTGTTGTAGAATTTGATCTGCTTTTGTATTCAATGGGCTTCACCCTTGACCAACGATCAGAATATTGAGTTATTTAATCATCCATCATTTGTACAAAACTAACTGGAAACATTCCACGCCTCATACTGTCTCCTTCAATTTGACCTTCCATCCAGTTTTCATCGTCAGTTCTTTCGTTCAGTACTATTAATATTTCACCCTCTTTGAATTCAAGTTCATCGTCATTATCAGCATTACAATCGTACAGCGCACGGCAGCGACGCAATGCACCCCTCTGTTTGTAGATACGTAAGAAGAAAAAAAGCATTGTACATATATAAACTGGATACCGTTTCCATTTCTAGCATCATTGTACTTACAAAGCTCCCACTGGATAAGTTAAATGAGTCCAAACCAACACAAGCTGTTTCACCACTATTATCTTTGCGACTGTAGCTACTAATTGATGAGTCCATATTTCCACCTGAAGAAGACGCCATCGAGTTATCTAATGCGCTAGATATAACTCCATCTAAGCTTGTGTCAGATGAGATGCTTGGAGTGGGTCCTTTTGTCTTGTTTGCGGAGCATATAGTAATGTAATGAATTAATAAATGCATTCAAGTAACTAAGCATAGGTAAATTGACATTTTAATTACCTTACGTCTGGTAACAACAGCATCATCAAAAGATGAGAAGCTTTCATTAGATTGTCCATTAGAAATTGATTTTTCTAGGAAAATGGTAAAGGGAAAACAACATGAATATATTAACCCCGCCGTTATTAAACGTAATATTTTGTTTACCTGAATTCGCAATTTGTGTTCCAGCGATTTGTGGTGGTATCGGCTGCTTGGGACGGTAGGAAACAGGTTTGAGCTGAGGAATTTCGCCGGCTGGTGGTAGCACCAGCTTTGCGCCAGCTACAAAAATAAAGTTGATAAGTTGATTATGATTTTTGATGATTCGGTCTAAGAGATTACTACATGCCTAAGTTTCGTCCAAGTGATTCTCCGCTGGGGGAGCGCTTGTGGCCTCCAGTGAACGTGCTTAAGAAATGAGGATCACGGCTTCCACTACCAACACTGACCGCAGTGCCTGACGATGTGTATGGCTCATAACGATCAAACAGTTTGTTATCAAAGAGTAGTTGTGCTTGCATTGACTTCGTTGACCCTCCACGCAATTCGCTGGACAGAAGAGCGGATGGCACTGACGATGCGCTGCTATTAGCTGCAGGATCGGATCCTCGCAAATGTGGTAGCGTACTGTACATATCTGGATGGTGATGATGAAGTCCTTGTAAAACATGTTGCGATGAGACTCCAAATAATTCGCTTTCTAAGTTCTGTGAATGTCGAGGAGCATGCGGTAGTGTGCCGTACGTTGCAGGTGGTGGGGCTGGGGCAGTGCGTTTTTTCAAAGATCCCACATTTACTAAAAAGAGAATTAAGGGTCAATTTCCGAAACTAAACAAATAACTAAAGTGTTTCAAACCTGATGATGGTTTTTTGTTTGTAGATACATTAAATGATGCAGCGCTTGCAGACGTTAGTTGAGACGTCAAAACACCCTGTCTGGCAGTGGTACTAGAGGGGTGGTTGGATATTGGACTAGTTCCTGAAGTAGCAGCAGAAACGCCAGTCACACCAATGGAATTTTGTACAGAACCACTGGTGCCGGTAGCATAATGTGAGGAAAAAATTGTCGATGTATTAAACTGCTTTGGACTAGTACCGGATGAAGGGATCGGTGGTATTTGACGTTGATCTTTTGATGCATTAGGATTGCAATTCGAAATTGGACTTGAACCACTCTGAATTGAGTCGCAAGTAGACGACCGTGACCGCAACGCTACCGGGGAATCTCCGCCAACAAAACTAGGCGGTCTGGAACGCGACTTTCGCTCATCCATCAAAACCGTATCATCGTCAGAAAAATCAGTTGAGCCATCGTCATGTATATTCCAATCGGTATTAATATGGTCAAACGCACTTTTCTCGCGCTTCATGGCATGCTCGATCTGCAAAAAAGGACAATAAAACAGTTGATTTTTAAAAAGCAGTCAACAAACATGCGCTACAACACATATTATAACAATCATTTAAACAATTACCAATTCCTTGCATGCCTCGTTTCCCATTTCTTTGGCAATTTCCAATGCTATTTTATTCTGAGAATTACGAATGTCACAGTCACAGCCAGAACGAAGTAGCAACTTCATGCATTCACGACGATCGTGCAAAGCGCATAGATGAAGTGCGGTGTTTTTGCCACTCATGTCCATTATTCCAGGTGGGTTGGTCTGTTTATTCAATCCCTGTGCAGTCATGTTTTGAATAAGAAAATCCACAATGTGCAGCGTTGAACCCATTTCTCGCAGCACTGCTAAATGGAGAGCGGTTTCTCCAAAATCCTAAAAAGAACGATAACACGATAACGGAACATAATCTTAAATGGTTAACATTACTAAGTCTAAAGTGGCCATCTTTGAAAGGAGGGACATAACATAAGTTAATTGTTGATTTTTTTTTTCTTACTGAAGACGGTAAAACACATGTAAGATCAGCTCCTTCTGCCCAAACTTGCAAAAGTTGTCCAAGATCAGCGTTGATGACAGCTTGTTCAAGATCACATCTAAGATCTCGATCATCGGCGCAAGTTCGCATAACGTATCGTTTAGCCACATATTTTGCACGAATGAAATCATATCGCTCCTCCCTGAAACAAAGAAAAATTAACATTGAGCAGAACTCAAAATGGATTCTTGAGTTTATAGTGGAAAAAAAATTACATGGTACTATCAGGAGCCAATTTGCCTTGTGCAAGGGTGGCCTCCATTACTTCATTTAAAGCGTTGTTTCCCATTGCACGAGCAACGAGGAGCTGTGCAGTTGTTAGATTGTCCAAGGTAAGACTTTGAATCCGCGAATGATGTACACCAAGGTCCCGATGTACCCCAGAGCATTGGATGCACACCAATATTCCGAAATTTAAACTTATCCATGTGACATCATTGCGCGAACCACAATCACAACACTGGTCATTCCCCGGTAAATTTTGTATATGTTTAATAACTGTTTTTTGCAACTCTATCAAGCTTGGGCTCATTTGTGGATTGGCATGTTGAAACGCTTTAGCCAGTGCCTTTTCTTTACAGTTGATCAATACCGACATCCATGCTTTTTGATCCGCCTCATCTTCCGCTTGAAAATGGTACGATCGATTGTCTGCAAAAAGAGTAAGTGTGATTATACGATTCGAACCAAAACCCAAGATGAAAAATAATGCATATTTACAACTAATTAAATCAAATCCTTTCCTGTCGTCTGAAAGAGGTTTTATTTGACATGTAAGCAAATTGACTCTTGTCGGTGTCTTCGTTTCGTCAGCATGGCAAATGTCTAGGAATCCATCGGCTGTTACACGGCATCGTCGTTTCTGCCACACACGGCGCACCTTTCCTTCACTTTTTTTTAGAAGATGTCCACTACGAGTAATACCATGATTTTTATCGCCTTGTAATTGATGTAATGAATATCCAACTGCTCCACCCTTATCACCGGGTGGAACATTTTCAACACGATCAAAATCTGGAGTGGAGCGTAACAGTGTACGTAATTCGAGTAGCTTTCGACGTTCTTCATCCTGTTTATGTCGAATTGTTTGTAACTTTATACTTAGTTCTTCTATGTATGTTCCAAAATGAGCAATTGTCTTGAGACCATCTTTAAAGTAGCTTAAAATAAAGACACGAAAAACAATATCAATACAAATTCATAATAGAATAAAAAATCAAGTGATTAAAGACACATTTTTGTCGACAGTACGACATACCCGTAATACTAATAAAAAAAACATAAATAAATAAGGGTAAATTTTTTTAGCATTAAGTATATAAATAAAAATTATATGAAACATAAGAATAAGTTATATTTGCAAAGCGAAAACACAGCTAATGAGTGTCTAACTTTCTTAGTGTATTATTATGTTTTATAATTCGTCTGCACAATTCAAATAGAATTATGTACTCCACAATGAACGGTGTGCAATTCTTAATAAGGTTATGTGCGGTAATTAATTTGCAGACTTACTTATTTTGAGCGTGGTAATATTCAACCAAGTGCTGCAGCAACTCAATTCCTTTTTTGGTTTTAATTTCGTTGAATTTTATTAGGTACTGTAATAACATTAAATTAAATGAAAACGTGATTGATTAGTGTTAACTTGAGGGATTAATTAGCATTAGACATTGGAAACACATTGTGGAATACTACCTCGCACATTTGTAACTGAAAAACACGTCTTTCTTTTTCGATCTCTTCTGCAATTTCTGCTGGTGTCACTTCTGTTCGCATCATTCCAACCTCTTTGGCAAGAGCCTTCTTTTCCTTCTCAATTTTCATTAGTTTTGAATCATAGTCTTTGGCCGCTTTATCAAAGGGTCTTTTCATTTCTCCCTTCATTCCTCGCAGTTCCGACTTTAGCAGAGAATCCACCGGAAACATTACAATATTGTTGATGTTTTGCATCTGAAAAAAGAGATATTACGCACAAAACATAAATACACACAAACACTTTTACAGCCGATTTGCACCAACCAATGTTTTCATCAGCGCACTCAGCTCTTTGGTTACAACTGAAAATTTTAGGAATGCAGCTCCAATATCCGGTTCTTCTTTCGACAAAGCAACCGAACCAAGACGTTCCAAAGCTCGAACCAAACACATTTCATTATCCACATGCGCTGAAAATGATATAATTTGAGTTAATTCTTTATTTTGCAGTTCTAAAGTTAACACGTACGTGCAGAGCAAAAGTAATAAATGTATTTTGATGCAGTGCAGGATTCAACCGACTTAGACCGAGACCGAAATGTCGTTTAAATTTGCATCTCGTACCTGGTACCTCGCATCCTGGTTGCTTTATACGTACGTGTAAATCCCGTTGAAGATTATACTTACTGTTTCCGGAATTGTGTATGGCTTTAACTGCTTTTTTTAGTTTTGTAAGTCCTTCGCGATCGAAATCCAACGTCTAATAAAAAGAACATGAAAACAGCAACAAATTACTGAAACGGCACAACCGTTGGAACAAATCTAATTTCATTTGTATGCTCTCGAAGCTATTATAAGTATGAGTTTATTATTAGTTTTACGAATTATGTTAAGGATATATATTATATGATATACGCCCTTACCGAGAGAAGTAGGCGAGAAACGCATTAATGCATTGATATGATGGCTATTAAGCAATCAACAAAAACAATGTTTGCTGGCTATTTTTAATATCGAGCAGGATCTAGCAGGAAAGTAGCTTAGGGAAGTAGCATCGATGAAAATAATTTAAACATTAAACTTATCTCCGCATTTCAATCATCCAGGCATTGATATTAAATTTCATATAAATATGTTAAGTAAGGTAAGATATGATAGAGCACAGCACAATATGACGAGTAAAACCTACAGCTTTAAAGTAGAAAAGCTTAACCAAACAATATACAATCATATATGAGGTGCACGTTTCAATTCGATGGCCTTTTACGGCGAATACAGGTATCAGTTTTGGAGTAGAAAAGAGCATTCATTAAAATTCAATTGTGCAGCGCGAAATGACGTCTCGCGCCGTTTACACTTTCTTTTAGCATTATTTGTTATTCGCCATCTACTTTATCATATAATATTATACACTAGAACTGCCCAGCATTCAATAAAGTAGGAGTTTATAGATAAATGTTATAGATGTTCTTTTTTTAAATTGTGTTACTCTTAAGCTCACCTCTTCTAATGCTGCTATGGTTTGTCGGCACTGTGCCATCCGTGACACGAAGGTGGATGTAGTCGGAGAATTATAGTCCTCTCGAGTTTCCTCAAGGAACTCACTTACACCAATTAATTCCGGCATTTTTTTTTTTTTAGTGATTTTAGTTTTATATTTAAAATGTGCCAATATACACGACACTAACAATTAGACGATGGAATGTACCGGACACGATTGCAGGATTTTATATCATGCATATCCCTTTAAACTTTAACTATAGCTGATGAAAAATATCGAATTCTTCCACAAAGTCAATGAAGACAGGACATTTGCTCTTTGTACTCACTAATTTTAAATGCATTATGTTCGACACAAAAAGATAGTACAGTAACAATGTATCGATGACTTTTTGCCAAAGTAAAATCACTAACTTCACCATCGCATTTTTTTAAATAATTTTTTTACATCAACCTTACACCACTTCCCGTAAACATTAATTTAGTTTACCACTTTTTTATGTTACGTGTCCTTCGTTTAGAAATTTTATCTCTAGGCTGTAAAAATAAGTATGATATGATGTCACTAAATCTGTAGCATTTTCAATGATATAAAATGATCCCGATACATTCTGACCAGCCAATGTAGAAATGTTCCATAATTTCTAAAAATACGTTTTCCACATTCCGTGTTATTTATATGATCGTAGGATAACAGACACCAGTTGTTTTGGTTACTTTGAACATTCAATACTTTTTCGTATTCTTGGATGAAACCAAAAAAGATAATTTTCGCTCCACTAAATACAGGACAATCATAAATAAGTTATATCAAAAACTTGTAAATAGCCAAACTCACGAATCAAGATTATATCTGTATATAATCTAATCGAATGAACCGCAACGAAGAGCATTTATGTTTTTGTGATTTCATTTTTTCTATATCTTATCGCAAATGTACAAGCTGCAACCAGAGTAAGTGTGAAACAATTATATTAAAATTAATTTGTATGCGTACCAAGTAAATAACAGACGGAAAGGAACAAAATATTGCACTTCATTTGAAATTTGCATTTCTTGCACGTTTAGTAATTGTGAAACATTTAAAGGGAAACAGACCATTACAGATATCCTAAACTGTAATGGAAAAACGTGAATTTAATGGGCTAAACTCTCTGGAATTTGAAGAATATGGATTTGATGGTACAAATTGCGATGTATGACTCATTAATTTAACTTTGATGGAACATTTCTTTGCCATTACTTTCTGTTTCTAAACACATTTAATCTAGGCACTGAATAGAATATTATGCAGATCACAATTGAACTAGAGTTGTTTTCACGCAAACACGCCCTCGATATACACATCACGTAGTTTTGTATCACAGACAGAGTGCATTTTAATTGTAAATGCACTTTCATCAGCTCTGATGGATTTAGTTGAATGCATGATCCAGATTACTAGCATCGTTTGTTGATCATAGTCTTCAATTCTGTCTTGGAATTTTGCACAAACTTTATTACATTTTGATCTCCGTGATTAGAATCTAACACTTGGATGTTTTGCCATCGCCCCGAAAAGCTGTTCGTTTTGCAATTATGTTTCTTTTATGTCTGCTTCTTGCGTCTATTTGCTTCATAGCAGTGTTGCGAGAAACTGCGTTTGCTAGACAAACATTATTTATGGTGCTTTAAAATGAGAACACTCAAACTTGAGGATTCCTAGACACAAATAATGGAGTTTTAATGTTTATGAACATTTATGAATTGCTGTAAAACTATAATTAATTCCTAATAATTGTGTGGTATAAGTTAATTTTATTGCTCGCACATTACACAAATATATTTATCTGGCAGCACGGTAGCAGATTTTTTCTTACTATGACAGATATCGACCAAGATACCTGCAATGTCATGATACGCTCTCAAACTAGCTTACGATAAGGCAGGAGTCTTCGAATCATCTGGCAAAGTAAATCTCTTGAGCTAAAGCATTTCTTTGAACAGCAAAATTATGCTAAAAACTAGGAAAATGTATTGTTATCATTGTCTCAATTTTGAGTGTGATTATAAAATAATTAACAGTTCCAACAGACACAAACAGATGGCAGAGCACGCATCAAACATGTTCAGTTCGTCACAAGTTCAGACAGAACGCTGCCTATGTTTGCGCAAAGGAGAGGTTATTATAGACCAAGATGTGTGATTTTGGTTCCAACTCCAACGTTATGTTATTATTTACTCAATCAATGTATTTATAATAAATAAAGATCATTTTTAAGGCGAACTTCAGAGACAATTTATTTTGCAGCAATAGCGAAAAGAAAAACAATCTAAATCTGCAATCATGTTGACGAATGGTGTACCTGGCTTGAAGAACGACAATCTGCCAATTGTCAAAATTTCCCTTTCGTGTTGGAGGTGTGAGTGTTGATATGGTTTCGTTCGCAGACAAACTAGAGTAATAAAAACTCTATTGCTTTAGCAACAATACTTTCTCCACGGGTGCAACTACATTTTTGAAGATATTTCATCTAGACGATTATTGAAAATTAACAGCTCGTCAGCAACAAACCGTTGAACATCAGAACCAGCGTGTACGTGTCGCGGTTTATTGCCTTTCGTAATCTCTTCTAAGGTTAGCTAGTTTTTTTTGTGCCTCCGGCTGTCAATTCGGTGCACATTGCTTTAGAAAAGTCTTCTTTACTTGGGATAACACCATTTCACAAATTGGGAAACGGTTTTCATTTGGAGCGAAATCAGCATAATATTCGGCAAGTGATAACATGGCGAACAATCGACAGACAACCACTTTGGAGAAGAATGTCCCCGAAGTAGAGACAATGGAAACTCTTTGCGTTGTATGTTTTAAGCCGATTCTGTATTTTGCTATCGGAGAATGCGATCATCTTTGCTGCTACGAGTGCTCTACTCGCATAAGAGTGCTATGCCAGCAGAATGATTGCCCTATTTGCCGTAGAGATTTGGCCAAGGTATGTGTTGGAAGCTATCGGAATTTTACTGCTTGACTGTTTCTCTCCTAACATGTTGTATTTTGCATTCTTGTTTTGTTTCAGGTAATATTTTCGAAAACGCTCACACCTTATCAGCAATTGGATATTAAAAATCGCTCGGGACTATACGATAAAAAGTACCGCATTTGCTTTACTGATGCCGAAGTGCAACAAGCTTATTTCGAGCTCCTAGACTACAAATGCCCTCGGTAAGAAAAGTAGTAATTGAGCATAATTGTTAGCAATGTTCATTTAACGTATTTTAAATAAGCTTTAAGTTGCGCGCGCATGTCGACCATCAACTCAAAAAAATCAAAGATGGGCGATGCTAAGATGCGTTGCGCACCATAATAACAGGGCAAATTCCGTTGCAACAATTAACGATATTATTCGAATGTTCCTTCAGGTGCGATCAAAAAAATTTCCCTAAGTTTGAGCTACTACGCGAGCATGTAAGAAAAAAACATGAACTGTTCTATTGTGACATCTGTACTGAACATCTGAAGGTGTTTTCCTCTGAACGACGATGCTATAACAGACAGGAATTGGCTTTGCATCGTCGTAAAGGAGATCCAGACAAGGTCGGTCATCGCGGTCACCCGCTCTGTGAATATTGCGACACGCGATTTTTGGATAAAGATGAATTGTTCCGTCACTTACGAAAAGACCATTTCTTTTGCCATTACTGTGACGCGGATGGAAGAAACTATTTCTATGGGTATGACAAAAAACACACATTTGACCAACATGAATGAAGCATATTATTTTGTTTCTATACACATTTTGCAGAGACTATGCATCGTTACGTGATCATTTCAGGGGAGATCATTTTCTTTGTGAGGAGGGTGAATGTGAAAAAGAACAATTTACTTCTGTTTTTCGCTCGGAAATTGATTTGCGCGCCCATCGTGCATCCGTGCACGGTAAATCTATGAATCGATTAGCGAACAAACAGACCCGTACCTTAGAACTTGAGTTTACGTATGCGCCGCGACATGGGCCAGCGCCAGGAGCAACGGCAGGAAGTTCTGGGGCGTTAGGTGTTGCAAGTTCTTCCGGCGGACCTTCATCAAGCCGACCTCGTGTGGGACGGGGAGGTAGTACCACAGGACGTGGTGCCGCCAGTAGTACATCAAACGAAATGTTGCTACACGAGTTGGATAATCTGAACTTGACCAATGATCAAACATGTAAGCAACATCCTAAAAAGGAAATTGATGCCACTAGTGAACAGGACTTTCCTACCCTTGGTGGGTCCACACCAAATCCAGTATTTCGTCCAAATAATGTTACAATAAGGCAACGAGTTTATGGAACAGCAGGTCTTGCTCGCACGAAAGAAAACTTTCCTGCTCTAGGATCGGGTTGTGGCGAAGCAACCGGCCCGACCAGCCTTAACGAAGGATTTAGTAGCAAAATTACTGCAAGTTCGCTTCTCAAGCCAAGTCAACCTACATCCGCATCTGGGGCGAGCATGATGATTCACGTTTCAAACCGGCCCTCTGGATCAATCACCGGAAAATCCGTTGCTTCTATGATAGGAAAGAAAAATACTTCCGATTTTCCTGCTTTGCCGGGATCGAACAGTAAAGCGCCATCGGCTTCAAATAAGAAATCTGCAGGGGATGTTTATTCGGATTTAAATGATCGAAGCGGTAGCACGACGATGGTGAACTTGAATGCAATATCTGCAAAGCCAGGTTCAATCAGTAAAGCGCCATCGGCTTCAAATAAGAAGTCTGCAGTAGATGTTTATGCGGATTTGGATGATCGAAGCGGTAGTACAACGATGGTGAACTTGAATGCAATGTCTGCAAAGCATCGGGCATTGGTGGATGATTACGTGTCTTTGTCAAGTGTCGCATCAAAAGTAACTACAATTTCTGCCAAGGATGTTAAGAAAAACTCATCTGCTGCCGTTCAGACTTATGTGCCAAGCGTGCATTCAACCAAAGCCTTTCCCTCCCTCGGAGAAGGCAACAAACCGGTACCGGCAAAACCAATCACTTGGTCTTCCGGAGCAGCAAGTACATCCAACAATGGTGTAAACTCCACACCTACAGCTGCAAGTAACACTTCAAGCAAGAAGAAACCATTGCCAGCCCCACAATTAAAAGATGAAACTGGTTTTGTTAATCTGAACGCCCTAACCGGTAAAAAGTCTGGTGAAAAAATGAAACAAAAAGATGTATCTAGCTCATCAGATACGCGAAATAATAATAGCGAATATGTTGAAAAGGGAGCTGGTACAGCGAAAGAGCGCAGCAAAGAACAGCTACAGAAGCAACAGCAGCATAGTAAATCCAATGGACACAGCTCATCTGCAATACACGCATATCCTACAAACAACAATAACATCTCTACATCGTTAAATAGTTCTTTCCCTGTATTAGGCACATCTAACAGTGTTCAGGTTGCACTAGCTGCTGGTCCCAAACGGATGCCCCCTGGATTTGAAAACATAAATTTAAAACGATTGCCTGGCCCTCCACCTGGCTTTGGCAATGTCACACTCAATTCTGTCGCTCGGAATGCGAATAACATGACCTTTACAAATTCAACCGGAGAATCGTTCAATATCTTGCCCACTTACAGCTATGTCTCACCTTCTAACGCCAGTAAAAGGAATCAAGTAAGCGATACGTGATTCGCATTATGTTGGTGAATGCTGTTTCTAACTTCTTTTTTTTTTCAAAGGTGCTTGTAACACATTTCCAGAAAGCATTGCGGAATCAAGATGCTTTAATTGAATTTCGAAATGTCTCACAGATGTTCCGTGACGGGCAATACGACACTTCAGATTATTACGATCACTGCAGAATGGCACTAGGTGATCGTTTTCATGAAATATTTCCTGAGTTGATCGCGCTGCTACCGACTATTGCTAAACAGCAGGTAAATTATGCTTTATCTTGTTTACACAAAAAAAAGAGATAATATTTTCATTTAATGATCTTTGCTCTTTCGTTAAAGGAACTTTATTTGGTATACTGTCAAGACGCAAAGAAAAGGCCCAAATCTTCCGGCAAAGGAAAAGCTTCTAATACTTCGAAACTAGAGGTTTGTCAAGTTTGTAAACAAGTGCTCATTCAAGATGATTTGACCGAGCATTATCAGTCTCATTATATGGAAAACAATTTTCCGAAGCTCGGTAGTGGAGACGACGGAAATGTCGGTTCATCTGCATGGAAGAAATAATTTACGTAAAAAGCCCATATTGGCGAATGTTGGTCAAATGGTAATAGTGTTGGCAATTAAAGGTCCGTATAAAATGTGCATTCAAGAATTCCATGCCAGACGGATATTTGTTATAAGGAATGCACATCTGATAATGTATATTAAACATACCTTTTTTTTCAACATTAATTCGCTAAATGATATCCTCTTTGTTATTTTATTTAATATGTAGCTGGGCACTAAAAGTAAACAGCTGTTAAAAAAAAAACATTTTTGCGTGACACAAAGAAATGCTTAGCTTGAATTTGCGTGTTTTCACATAAATGATTTGGCCTGAGGCCCAAATTAAGTTTATTTTGGGCAATTACGCTGGTTGGAAAATACTGGAATATAATGATTATTTTACAGTGCAAAACGAAATATCCAATTTGTACGCTGGTTGGAAAAAGTACTGGAAACTTTTGGAATAATTTTACAGTACAAAACGAAATATCCATTTTGTACAAATGTTGCTAAAGTTGTCATGTATATAACAATAAAAACTAAAAAGTCTATTGATATGAGAAATAATGAAGTTATATTTTTGTGTTATTTTTATTAAACTAGCCGTTTCACTCCGTTACAAAAATGTGACCTAACATTTTTTGGTTAATTTTGATTTCCATAAAATATAGCTTTGCTATAAATTGAGTTTATTTACATTGCACGGATGAGTGCAATAATGCTGTCGATAGACATGTCCATTAAATAGGTTATTTGATGATTTTATAATTTTTTCTTTGAATAATGTCTTCATCCGTTTCGGTCAGAGACCGAAGAGAGACCCAGCGAATTAGAGTAGAGACCCATCGAATCTAACAACCCATAGTATGAAATTACACGCGGCAAAAAAAACTAGATATATTTTGTAATACGCGATAAGTGACACTTTACCACACATTTGGGTTATAAAATCTAAGTTCTAAGATTCAGCGAAATACGGTGATACAAACCGTTTTGGATTGTACGGGTCCGAACGAACACATGTAGACTTCGAATGGGCTTTTGTGATGCGACTTACTCGGTTGGAGTTCAGAACGTATGAGAGCATTTGTTCCTTGCATATGTTCCTTATGCACTTTATTTATGCCCGCGAGATAGTCGATTACCATTTTCACGCCGCCCTTCGAGCTGCATTATGATTCCTGCTATCGAGCAATATCCTCATCCCGAAATAAATCACATGATTTTTTTTTAGACACTGTCGAAGTGTAGTTGGCGAGAGAATCTTTTTGCGTGATTGGTAGCTCAGGAGCAGCTTTTAAGCGATGTAGCGAAACTTCGACGTTCCGTCCTCTAACACAAATGCCGAAAGTCTTTTCTTTCTTCATAATGGCCTTTCGCCATCCTGACCCCATGCGACCGCTTAGTGCTTGATTTGTCACTGCTTCTAAGCTGACCGAACCTGGTTTCAGTGCGCCAAATACATGCCTACGCGGTATTCGACATAAGCGGACGATCCTACGATCGCGACTTCTAAGTTCTCGATTCCGCGGGGCTAAATATATTTTTCGTCGGTTAAACATTAAAGCTTCGAATGCACTAGTATTAACGATACGGGCATAAGGATTATCCATTTTATTTTTACTTAAAATTTGTTGATCCATCCTTACCAGAATATGACCTCTGTGAACGACGTCGAAAGTATACAAATAAAAATGGTAGTACCAAAAAGCTAATTTCAGTGTTGTGTTTGATAGTTATTGTATGGTTTGATTAAAACCTATAAAAACACTTATTAAAAACTGTACACAAACATCGGGATCCCTACTCAACCGACATCCTAACGCTGCCACGATAAGTCCAGGGGTCGGCACGGTTGTCCACGACATTGAGTAAGATATTGAGTATTGAGTACAGTTCGAAACATACCCATGGCAAATTTCGATTGGACTCTACTGTGGTCATGCTGCAGGGATGAAATTGGGCACTGCTCTAGATTAAATTGTTCTCATATTTTATTCAATTGATCCACTTCGAACTCTAATTAATACTCTGATTCCGTCTTACTTTCAAAATTGATTACCGTACAATAATCAATAACTGTAGTGGTCTCGCTCCCTTCCGAGATGTAACTTCCAACGTAAGTATTCAACTCGATCGTGCGATGACACGATTTTCCCGCCAACTCAGCACGTTGGCTACCAAGTGACTTAATGGTTCATCTCCATAATCTGACGAAACAGTTCTCCTCTTCTTGGTAACCCGGCCTTGTACCCTCGTGTCCTTTAATCAATGTCTTTGACACTGAAAGGATTCCCTTTCCGCCTGCATAGGTCTCGGCAAGCTTGAGCTGCGAAGCTAGGTTCTAGAACGTGGATTTTATGGTCTGTTTAGTTCTGTTGTTCTTATTCTAAATCTAAAGCTTCTGACTTCTGTGAAGCTTTCTCTACAGCTATGGGACAGTTTAGAGGGTAAGTGCCACGAGACTCGCTGAGGTAAATAGAGAACAATCTACGTAATAACTTACACCGAAGAGTCGTTTGTCGCTTTAACCCCGTAAGTATCACCAAGGGCATTTTAAATTATAAATACCATTTATAAAACCAATTATAAAACCAACACATCGTTCCAATACTTACCACTACGCTATAGTTTCAATGTTAAACGCTTAAACGAGTAGCACTTTTTGTGTTTATTTTAAAACCAAAGAGCACCAAATTTCTTATTTCCAAAAGTGTATTAAAATTAATAGAATATTCTTTCCTTATCAATACCAAACCAACCAGTTATGCGAGTTCGGCATGTAAATTAAAAACAAAACATTCATTTAATTAGTTGCATGTATTTCGGTAGCAACAAAAATGCATCGAAAACCGACCAGTGCAGTGCAGTAAAGATTGAAAGAAGAAATTCAAAATGTTCACAAGTTATATTGTGGAAATATTCATATGAACAACGCACTGTATGTTGTTACCTTTCGTTTTTAGTTAGCTTTAAGAATAATAGAAGCAAAATGACAGGCTACGAGTAGAGTTGGTGGTGAATAATTAAATAAAGCCTTGTGCCTCACAAGATAGTGCAGAACGTTCGAATGAGTCGTGCTGGTAGGAATAAAAATTGGAAAGGAAAAAGGAGTGTTATCGTAATCAGGATTATCCAGTGATATTAAGATGTATTGTAACATAATAAACTTAAATTCTGGCAAAACATGTTTGAACTATGTGTATAAATCATGAAGGAGGAAAATGATACCTATCTTATGGATTGATTTTTAAACGGAGGTTAACCGGACGCCTTTATCAGTTATGTTTGTTTTGCTTATCATTGCACGAAACATACGTTTGTTGCAGTTATTCAAAATGCCATTCATATATTTTTCGATATTTGAGTCCATTTGGATAATTGACATGTTGATGACCATAGCGATCGTTCGAAATGTTCAAGTGTGAGACTATCAACATTTTTTCTTCGAGCAAGAAATACAAGATAGTAACAATTGAAATATTTTTGATTTTTTCTTTTGTGCTGTTAAATCATAAGAGCCGTTAAATGTGCGATGCATATAAATCAAAGATTTGTACGCCACGTAAACATTAATGTTACATAAGGACGTTTAATGTTACATAATTACAGAAAAGAGAGAAAGAGAAGAGAACAAAAGAAGAAGATAGATTATAACTCAAATTCCATTAAAAACATAACTATAAAAGGCTGATGTGGCAAGCAGGCGGCTGATAGACGAACAAAACATATTTTAGTGTAAACACATTAAATGCTACTGCTAGATTGTTGAGAACGAAACTAAAGAACAACAATTGGACCGAGAAAACGTGGTACCACAATAGTACCACGTAAGATGTAACGGGTAGGGTTGTTAAATATAATGAATATAAGTAACTTTTCAGAAATAGTTTACAAATTGATATTTATTAGAACAAACTTAGCACATTGACAAATGGTTCAAAAGGAAGGATGCTGATTTGTTTTGTACATTTTTGAAAATGAATTACTAGTCAGTATCTGTATTTGGGTATGGAATTTAAAAAAATTGCAGTTCTGCCCCATTTATCTTTTTGCTTAAAACGTACTTTAAATGGTGGTAAACTCAGACAGCATCTTTTTGGGTTTTTTTTTCGGTTGTGGTGTGGTTGTCTGAGTGACTTTGTGGAATACTGATTTGGACAAGTTCCGGTACAGTCATGCAAAGTATAGCCACAAAACATACTATTTTCTAAAAAAAAACGTCCATACTCAAAAAGCATTAATCTCCGTAATATTTGGATTGTACCAGCCCACCAAAAGGATGTAGGATGTGGACTATCCTACTAATCAAAGCCATGGACCGCAAAAAAAAGAAAGAGAAAATTTCACAAATTGAAACACTTAAAGAAAAATCCGTAATCAATTATTCATGTTTGGCAACAGATTACAACCGCTGGAGCCAAGATTGTTAAAAAGAATTTTAAGAAAAAAAAAGGGAAGTTTTGAAAGGAATATATTACTCAATATTACTGTTTGAATTGCCGACTTTCTGGATACAAAAAAAAAACCCTCTCTACGGTTGCGGTTTGATTGCACCGATAATCAGTTTCTGATACATGAATATTAATGTTTAAGAAAATTCAAGCTCAGATAGATTTATTCTCTGATGCGTTATCGCACGATGAACTAGGAATCGATGACGAAATGAAGAAGTTCATTTAATTTTACCTAGTTTTGCAGTTCTTGATTCACGCTTACGACGTGGAGGCACAGGAGGCGAACCAACTTCAATAGAACTCTTGCTTAACGAAGATGACTGTGGCGAGGGTGTTAAAGTCTTCTCTAGTGATGGCAGTGTTAAAGTAGATTCATCTTTTGCGTTATTTAGAGGAGCGCGCGAGTGCAGAGTGTTGTGTGTATATCTCGAATCTGCCTTGCTAGAAGATGCTGTTGATGAGGGCGATACAGCAGATGGGCAAGTAGGTGTAGTTATGGCAGCCTTTTGATTAGACGGAACCCCATGGGGCAAAGCATTTATTGCAGATGATGATGATGAAGATGATGATGGTGCTTTTCCTGGCGTTGAGTCGTTCGACGTTGCGTTTGCCGTTTGCAGTGGTTGCGGCGATGGAGAAATGTGTCTTTTTTTACGCAATGCTTTGATCGGTTGCTTTGATTCGAAGAATGCGTTCGTTTTACCTGCGAGCGATTCCTGTGCCACCTGTTGTTGGGGCTGTTGAGCTATAGATGGCACCGCGGGTTTGGATGAAGATTTAGGTATCGCTGATTGGGAATAGTTGTCACCGCTGTTTGTTTCAGGGTAGGGATTTGTTGGTGGCACCACCATTTTTGGTGAAGCAATTTTAGGTACAGCACCAGCTGTACTAGCCGTCCTAGATTTTTGTTCCGATGATACGGAAGGAGTATTAACTTTCACCTTCTGAATCATAGTACCATCTGCTACGTCCTGGTTTGTAGCAACTGTAGAGGCAGTGAGTTGCTCAGTTTTTTCTTCTTGAGCTTGATCATCTTCAATCGATGGATCGTAAACCAGTTTCGTGTGCGTTCGCGTTTTTCCATCTGGACTCTTGGTCGTAATGATTTGTTGATAACCTGCAAAAACTTGTTTCGTCAATGTTGTCGTATTGGTAGTTGGATCATACTGAATTGGTGGTGGCAGCTTGTTTTGACGTCGTATTGCAAGGATACTACTGTCCATCGAGGATAAACTGATAGCAATATCGTCCTCCTCCGCAATGACCGGTGGTAGAACGACGTGAGCTGTAGTATTTTACATGATTTGTATGAGCGCAGTACCGACGTAAAGAAAACCGTATGAATTTTAAAGAAAGCATGCACACGGGGTTATTTTCCATGGAAGTAAGGTAAGCAAGCATTGCAAATAATAAGAACCAACAACGAAATAATGTGTGTATATTGCAACACAACCCCAAATTGTCGATACCGATTTAGAATGTAGTCAATATTGAACAGTCGAATACAGGGAGAGAAAAGAAAGTTTAAGAGAAAAGGAAATCCTTGTTAGTTTATGGTCGGTTTTATAAGCGGCACCGAGATATATTTAATAATGCAAAACGTGAGTGTTACACCAGCTGTCAATTACTTTCATTGTATCACTTTTGGTTATAGAAACAGAAAACAGATATTTTTTGTACGGTTTTCCTTGCTGTTGTGTCCGTTGTGTAAGATGTGTTTTGAAAACGAGCAATAGAATGGAGGCTTAGGCTCAACGCTTAGCAATAGTATCACCTGTCTAAGAATTTTAATGAATGCTTTGCTATATTATGTATGATATATGATATATGTATATTCCCTTGAGAATATGCGCATCGATTGTCTTAGAGCATGCTTCAGCAATCATGCCAATGGCTGTAGTATTGATATATCAAATACTACATGCACCATAACATTTGGCAATGGAAGACAACATTTCGCAATTCAAGCAATAGAAAGAGTGCGTACATATTATCATTAACTATGACATTTGAAATAGCACCGTATTGCTCTGGCCCAGCAATCTCAATAAAGCAACAATTCTCCTTTTGACTGAAATCAATGGCGAAGTATTACAGGTGCATGATGTCAATTTGCATTTTCCGATGTGTTGGTTTGGATTTAAGAATCATGTACTTTTAAAATGTAGTCGAGTACGATTTTTCAAAGAATTGTGTTGATTGATTGTGTTGGAAAATCGGTTGTAATATTGCAAACTAAAAAAAAAAAAATAGTTGAAAGAAAAAGTATTGTTCATCATGAATATCTCACAATGAAAAGTTGAAATAGTGTACCTATTATAAAAACAGTTAACCACCTTACGGAAATTAACCACATGTTGAAGATATGTCGCAGACGTAACAAAATGCAACACAACTAGGAATACATTTGATTATTCATATACACATATATACATACACAAACACATCCATATATGTATGTTTGTGTGTGGGTGTTTGTGTATGTATATTTATTTATTTTTTATTTATCTACTCTTTTATGAACTTGTTTGTGACCCATATACAAATTTGCTAATCATGTATGCTTCATTTCGCGACTGATATCTGAAGGTATTTCACGGCCTTTAAGGATGTTGGATTGTTACATATAATCTCAAATAATCTTACTTGCGTTACTTTATCATGCACGATACCCATGATAGCTAATTCTAATCTAGTATTTCAATCGCTGCGTTATTTTGTGCTCGGTAAAATTTCCATCACGTTGGAAAATGTATACCATTTTCTAGCTAATGGCACATTAAGGTTTCGAATTCTATGTTGAATTATGAATAGATTTCACACGACTCTCATTAGTGAAACTTTAACTGCACTGAAAAAAATCATTCGAAATCAATCATCAAATAGATACGGACTTACATTTCAATTAACAAATTAAAAGTTGCGATTGAAACAAAATTAAAAGACTATCACCCAATGTTTACACTAATGTTGGTTGCCCTAGTCGGTACGAAGACGAATGTGTTGACCAATCATATGAAATTTTGATGTTGGTAATAGTGACATTATTAGAAACAGGACGAACGCATGAAAATGTTGACAACACACAGCAGGAAAACAAATATAAACGATGAACGATGCTAGTTAGTTGGAAGCAATTGCCTGACTGGTGCCGCCGGTGAATACAGGCGATGATGGTGCTGGGTCAATTACCTTCCTTTTTATCAACAGGTATTTTCTCTTCCGGTTGCGGTGTTGGAGAGCGATCTTTCGGATCTCTTTTCGGAGTAGCAGATCGTGAACGCGATGGACGGCGACTTTTGCGTGGTGTTGTGGCAGGAGCCGTAGTTTGCGCAACGGGTGGCTCTGACGTTTCTTCCGCGTATTGGCCAGTTCCAGTGTTAATCGTTTGTTGAATCCTTTTCCAGATGTTGTCAAAAGAATCCCGGCCCATATAATCGATGTTACCTGTTTCCCAGCATTGACGTCTCATATGCTCTTCGTAAGCCTCTTGTTCTTGAGATTTCGCTTCGCCAAGATGCAACTGAGCCAATGCCCCAGCAATTCCACTCTATAATGAAACAAATTCAAAGTAATGATCACCACGGTTGTGTCAAGGATAAAAAAAAACATAAGATGGACACAGAGCGAATTATAACTGGAACATACAGACAATGAAAAAGTTCATTCTATTTTATTACAAATGTATTTACGAAAATGTACAGTTCCACTAATTGTGTGAAAAAGTTGGACGTTTTACACACGATAAGATGAGACGGCTTACGACAAATTTTGGAATTAAACCACCCTCGGCCGTATTGTAAAAATGCTTTTGTACTGTGGTTCTTGTTTGAATAACATATCAGGTAAAAAGGCAAAGCGGGTAAAACCTATATAAGAAAACGATTTATTTTGCCAGAGATGTAGCGTAAGCAGTGCCTCTTATACAAACAAAAACATAATGTATCCCAAACCAGATGATCTAAACATCCTGTATGAGTATGAGAAAGCAATCTACTCGTTCTGCATGGGACTAATGATAATTCAATTCTAATAACTTAAATACCATTGAATTGTTTTAAATGTGATGGTTTAATTATAGCAAATATTTTTGCAAAATGCTACTCATGGTTGGTTGATTGTTATATTAAAGAGACTATGGCCTGTTGGCTTTAGCCGTCTCTAGGCGGCTACTCATGCAAATACTAAAAACACCAGATTAGGAAGAACACTTATCAAATGCGGATAAAGTCATATAATTTGTAAGCGATGATTTACGAAGTATTTCAACGATGATAAAGTTGACGTTCATTGTTAAAAAGTACCTACCCCTTCCCCTGCCCCAATATTACTACCATCATCATTAGCTTGGCCTTCGGCTGGTTCTGGCAGGTCAGGACATGATGGTTGTTGTTGGGAGGTGGAAGCATACTTCGTAATTTCTTCTAATTGAAAAGTTTTAGTTCCAACATTACCAGAATTGGTACTATCAGCAACCGATTCTTGTGGATCTATTGTCTTACACATTTGATAAACTTTCTGGTCCACAGTGTTGAAGCTTGATGGGTGTTGGTGTGGAAGCTCATATACACGGCCAGGGGGGTTTTCCCAATGACCTACATTTGCTTCTTGTTGTTGAATCATATGATCGACCCATTGAGCTGTAGGCTGGAAGGCATTTTTATCATAATGAACCTCATGGCGTTGTCCATCATGGCCCTCATCAGTACCTTGATGAAGATCCTGATGTTGGGTTTTTTTTTTATCATGATGCACATGATATGACTGTTCATGGTGACACTTTGTGTTTAAAAGTGATGATTCGTATTCCTTACGCCTTCTATGATCTTGAACGCGCAGTTCATCTAAATATTGGAAGTATAGCCGTTCTTCTTCTTGTTTTTTCATATTTTTTTCATATTCCCGTCTCTGTAGATAATCCTCCCAGGGATCTGTATAAACCATTTCTGGATCATATGAAGGAACGAAACCCGCTGTTTGCTGTTGCTGGGATTGATTGAGTTGTCCATTTTGCCAACATAACATCTGATTATCGTTGTCGGTCTCATTAGTTGCATGGATTGTTCCCGAACTGGTGGAGCAATATTGATTAGCACTAACCTTGTTTGAAGGCTTCATCCAATTTTTTAAAGCCTTTTGCTGTTAGGAATAAAACTCAAATGTTCTTAGCACAAACACATACACACAAACACACACGCACAGTCACACATAAAATATGCAAAATAAATCCTAACTATAAATCGCTTTTCCAACTGACGTTCAACACCTTGCAGTTGGCGATATCACAAAATATTATCGTTATGAAAAGCGAATATGTGTACACGAGAGTCGGATGACAACATACATACAACAGCACTTAAACCACGTCTAAAGCACGTTTTTGGTCACGTATTAGTGAAACCTATCGGTTTCATAATTAAAATCACATAGCGTTTTTTTCTATATTTTTTTTCAATGATTTATTTTTTATGTGGTTAATGCACAACGAAGTGTTAGCAATACGGCATAACAGCCGTTTTTTTTGTTTATGAAAACTAGAGAGATTTGCTAATAACTAGATAAGTATTGACCATTAATATTGATTATTATAACAAAAGTCTACACAACAAAACATGGGAACAAATCCAACTAATTAATCAATTGAAAGTAAATTGAAAGACAAAAACTTAAAATCGTACGATTCAATGCTGTGCTCGTTTTTTCTTGAAAATGGTATATATTATACGATATTTGTCAAAAGTGTGATAGTTAAATCGACTTTTCAGATAGCATCATTTTTCCATGGTTTGCTGAATTTTGGCCCAGATATGCTTAAAAGCGTCTCGTCCTACATATTCTGCATTGCCCGCTTCCCAGTATTGTCGGCGAAGTTTCTCTTCAATGCGGTCCTGTTCCGAAGTGCGCGGTGCTCCAAGCGTAACATTAGCTAACGCCCCGGCGAGGCCACTCTATGAATTAGCGCATGATTGGATATGTATATTGGTAAGAAATTTAGGATGTTTCGGGAAAGGAAAGGTGCGAGAAAATGGCGAAAAGTGTGGCAACGAAAAAAATAAATTAGCCCAATCATATTAGCACAATCAGCCGAGAACGTTTAGATTTTCCCCAAACAAGCAATAAGGGCCAAGAAATTATGTATAAACCAAATATGCTTTGTATTTGTTATATTACTTGCCATTTGTGAATCAGCTTTTATCAGCTGTGCAAATGCCTTTTTTAAATTTCACTTCCGTTGATGTTCCATTAAAAGTAGTACAAGCTAGTCAAAATGATCGATTTGTTTTTTGTTTTAATACCTACTATCAATTTAGGAACGAATAAATAAAATAACAATCTATTATCAAGTTTCATATATTTTCATGATACTTGCACATCTGTGCATATGTGTTTCAGTCAAATTCTCATTTGGGCCATGGTTTTTATTTCTGCCACCAAAACATTGCCAGTGACCAGTGCGCGTTGTATGTTGTCATTTTGTGACTGTTTTTAATGATTACAATAATACGCCGAGGTAATATCCGATACAAAATAATGATGCAACACACATCCATTGAGAAGAAGCAGTAGCGAGTCGTAGTCACTTCTTAATTTGCAAAGAGGAATGTAATGTAACATAAAACTTTATGAATAGTGACCGCATCGGTGCAACAGATTGAGAAACTAAAAATAAAACATTACAAGGACTTATGTCTTAAAGAAATGGATTTTTTTCCTAAAACTACAGCAAAACTAAAAAAAACTAATACAAAATATTACTAGGACTTATTTTTTCAAGAAATTTAATTGTTCTTATAACTACAGCAAAACTAAACAACTTAATTTATTGCTTGCCTACAACAACTGTGCGTAAAAATAAGAGCAAAAAACAATTGCAAAAACCGTGCATAGAATACTTTAAATGCATCAATTAAGTTCGTAATTGAAAGATGAATTAGTAGTTAATAAAAAGCGTTTGCAAAAGCTGATGAAAAGCATAGCACAATAATCAACCAAAACAAAAAGAAATATACAAGTAAGGCATAATTTTCATCTTACCTTCGTCCAATGTTCTATACTATAATCCCAAATTTTAAAATGCCCAGACTTGAAAATGAATGAAACAATTTCGATATGAATTTTCACGCCAGCAGTATCTTATTAGCCGAACGAGCCTTTTTGAACTGTATGTTATAGAACGTAAACAACATAAATTGTTGTTTATTTACTTGTATAGAGACTGTGGGCCTAACTGGAACAGGGCAAAGGAGAACAAATGTACAAAGGGCAAAAATAGGGAAGCCATCAGGCTCACGGTATATCAATTGTCTACTTGAAAGGAAGGCCGTTGAAAAAACTTCACAAAAATCGCATAAGAATGTGTGCATCGATTTTCTGTTTCGGGAATTACGGTTGCTTATTTGATAACTTACCATATCCGGACTCAGCCGTGAATGAACATCGTCAGCAAAGATGTCCCACCAGTACTGAAGAAAGTTAGCAAGATGCTGACATTCTGAAGGAACGTAAACCTTCCGGGTTTCAGAGTTAAAGTTCTGCAGCCATGGCTTGGCAACACCGATGAAATGAAGAATTTTGGTGTTTTGTCCAAACCTGCAAAGCGGATAGAGTAGTGCATTAGAAAATGATTTGTTGAAATGAGTAGGAATACACGGTACGAACTGTTTAAATGCAGGCAAGTAAGAATACGTCGCCACCGAAGACGTGTTGTAAATGAAGGGCAAGTGCTTCTGGATGTCCTTGTGGGCCCAATCGGAGAAGTATGCATTAAGCAATCCTTGATCCCCGCCATCGAAGCTTCCGTGGGTTACTGCGTATTGAACCAACTTGGAGAAAGTTTCCATATTTGGTGTATACACATACACGCCTGAATTGAAACAATCTGGCCAGCCAATATCGGGTGCAGCAGATAGTTCTTCTCTTTCAAATAGCTCGTCACAATTGCGCAATACCAAAGTGTCAGCATCGAGAAAAACGCACTTCTCGAATTGGGTAAGACGCCAACAGTGTAATTTGGTGAAAGTAACACCCAGTTCTGGACGCTTTAGAAGCGCAAGGTTTGCTTCATCTTTTGAATCGAGTAAATTTACCTCTTCTACTAGATTAAACACAGTGCGCAACTTTGTTCTGTAACAGTATCAAAATACATTAATGCTTTAAAACTGATTAAGGAGCAGTAACGTCTTACTTCATTGATTCCGATACACCTGGCGTAATGAGCACGACCATTTGATGCTCAGTATGGACTCGCTTTAATGAGTAAGCAACAACAAGAGCACCTAGGGAGTAGGAGTCATTGGTGGCTAAAGTCACCCAGGCGTATTCTGAAAATGGAAGGAAGAAAACAAAATGCATTAAATAACAGAGAAAACATCGGCATGTTCTTCTATTTACTAAACGAACGGAGCATGCTAAATAATGGCAGATGTTTGATAATTCCCAACCAAATGATCGTGTGCTATCTCCATTTTTCTTGGCTGACCTTGAACGCATCGGCTTTCATTTTTTTCTTACCGGCTGCTTTTCCCAGGGTTATGCGTGATGTAATCATATTCAAATACAGGAAAAAACAGTCTATTTGACTTTTTTCTACAATTGATAATGATACCACTGCTTCGGTGTGAAGTTATTTTTGTACAATAATCGAAACACTTTTTTGAGTGTGTGTTGCTAGACACAATCGGGACGTTTATGGCCTTTTATTTAGAATAAAACAAAACGAAAGCGATTGCACTAACCATTATAGAAACATTTAACTTTCTCTCTTCTCATGCCTAAAACATAGCCCACGTGGTTTAGCGCCTTGAAATTTGAATTATAGCTTCAATACGCCAACATTCCGAGTATTGTACAACATTACAAACAATCTTCTAATTATAAAATAAGCACAAATCACTTCATTGCTCCATTATTGTAGCAAAAAAGGATCTGTTTATGCCTGCAATCTAACTGGCGCCAATCCGTTTGGGTGTAAGTCAAACAACCGTTATGACGACTTCGATAAGAAACGGACGAAGGGGATGTTATGTTGCCATCGATGACATTTAGTGACGCCTATCGTTACTATCTGTTCCAGATTCTCTTAATTAATGTTATTATAAAGGTGCTAGTTTTTTTGTAGTAACATGTATTTTAACATCTTTTTTTCCTACCACAGTTTATTATTACTTTTAATTAGAATTGCAATATCGGTGATGGATTATTGATACTAAAAAATATAAAAGGAAAAAGTAATGAAAATGTATAATACGGTGTGCCGACAAACTGAAAAATTCGACAGATATTTTCGGCAAGGCAAATACAACCAAGTTGGTTACCAATCACGCCTTCCTACGCACGATTAAATTTAGAATTTTGGCTAGTGTGCGGGAGAAAAGTCATCTATATTTTCATTCATGCGAGGTTTGGATGCAAAATCGTCAATATGCTATTTGGAAACTCACTAATGTTAATAAAAAAATTTGAACAAGATAATTGATTTCTAGTAAAAGCCTGCATATTTTGATATTTCACCAACAATTTATGTTTATGTTCTGATTATGCATATGAATAATGCTTCGCAGTACTTGTAAATTTTCTGAAATACATGGATTTGAAAAATTGCCTTGTCTTCTATCTAAATTCAACATAATTTATGATTGAAATGTATTGTCAAGGTCGTTCTAGGTCACCTACATTGACATCTAAAACCCCTGTCTCGTGGTCGGAATAATGTTATTGTCGCCTCATAATGTTTTGCTCGCAATTGACTACCACTTTATATTATTCATACACAACATAGTGTACAGCTAGTTGAGATAGTTGACTTTTAAACAATAGTTCTATACTTACTGCTCATTTTGTTGACTAATTGACAATTTTTCTTTGGTAAAAATTGTGATGTCTGCGATCAACCAAACGATCAACCAAATAAACGGTGCAGATTATAGAATGAAACAAATTTTGCGGCACAGGGATGAACGACGGTTATCGGGAGAAAATTGAGGAAATACTAAAAAGACGACAGTATTAATACTAAACGGCGATTCGGTGAAAACTGATGCACTTTTAAGTAGAAGTTTTCCTACGCGCGACGTGTCGTCAATGATGTTACGCACCTTCACTAAACACTAAAGCATCTCACGAAATTCCGTGGTGCAAGGTTTGGATCAAAATGACGATGATAAGAGCCGCGAAACACAACCGGTATTTTGTGAGAAGTTGTTTCACATAGTTCTATAAATACAATCAATTCAAGAAAAGGCCGGATTGAACGACATCACGGATTATCCCGTTTGCGTAGTTGGCAATGCTCAAAGCGATGTCAATAGAAACAACATAGATCCAAAAAATATGCGCAATGGAAGCAAAACAAGAACATTACATTTTTCTACAGATTTTGTTGGATATATTGAGAGTTTAAAGGGAAATAACATACTGCAGAATTGTTTTTTGCAAAGGTCAATTGTGCGGAAAAAAAATATACACAAGCTAAACGTCACTTGAGTGATCAACGGAACCTACCACTGTGATACATTATCTTTTCTGCATTTCTTATTTTTGCCTCTATCTCTCTCTCTGTCTTTCTCTCTCCTACTTTGTTTCCATCTCTCTGAGAGAAGAGTAGCATTAGATAAAAATAACACTGAAAGAACTATTGTTTGCTTCGACAGGTGCATATAATTATGTTTCTGAATTTCATTTTATGCTGAGTTTTCATAAAGTAATTCTAAACATTGAAATGCATGGTGCATTGAGTGACTAGGACAGTGAAAATCTAGCTATAATATATAAACAAATCATAATACAAGTTAGACTGGAGTTCTCAAGTGACTGGTTCTTTTTCGGACTCGGCATTAGTTTGCGTGCCATAGAACAACTATGTTTTACCACGAGTGCATTATATTACTTCCTACAAATTGCAAGAAAAGTAAAAGGTCTTTGTCTAATTATCAATGTTAATTACAAATACAATCCTTGTGTCTGCACACATGTGGGAATAAATATAGAGAAGCGTTTAGTCAATGTGTATGGCAAATGAATGTCACTTCTGTTATGCAAATGAAAATAGAGGTTTAAAACAATTACTGGAGATATGTAGAACACCAGTTGTTTACTGAAAAGTTTACATCAAATGCAACGTTTCTATGGTGTTTGTATTGAGAGAATGGTGTCATTTAATATTGTTCTATGCTATTAAATAAATTTCATAGTGCATATTAATTTATCTTAGAATTCGGTTGATCAGATGGGTGTTTCGAAGGTTTTCGTTGGTGATTGGTGAATAAAGCTGCTGAGCGTGAGTTTTTTCAAGTGAAACGATATATTAAAAAGCATAGCGTCAAAGTTTTAGTGATTTTCGTAAGAGAAAATACGAAGCATTCGAAGTTATGGCGGCTGGAACGCCCAGTGCAATCGAAGTGCAGATCGATAATTTTTTAGAACAGTTCAAACGCAGCGCCTCGAAGGCCATGGATGGGGACTGGTCATCTTCTTCGGCAGTCACAACGCCTCAATCGGCCTGCTCTTCCGGATCAAAAATGAAAAACATATTTGCCGATCAGCTGGTGCAAGAGGGTAAGTATGTTTTTATAATCTGTGTTTTACACTTTGTAACTCGTTTATACGATTTATTAGTATGCGATTTTGGGACATACGGGGCAGCGCGCCGGCTTCTGTAAACGAAATCCAGTAAGCCTGCACAAGGCCGGTATGACCACTTAGGTCGTTTACGTCAAGAAGGACAATAAGAATACGCGATTTTACTTTGGATAAATAACACGGGCGACTTCGGTGTTCTAATCGATGGACCAGACGGGGTTGAGACCCATCCGAATCGTTTTCCCATAACAAGCACTGACTTTGAAGTTGCGTGGTTATTATCAATAAGTCTAGAGAGTATGTATGCCGAGCTCATCCGCCTAGATCGTTACTCTAAAGAAGAAGACTATAAAATCGGTTTATGTATTTTAGTATCTAACAATTGATTAATGTACGGCATTCCGTAAGATGTAAGATATACTTAATACAGCATCAAACAGGTCGAACAAATGTAAAATGTTTCTGCTTGGAAAATTGAAAACATCACATATGTTTAAACAACTCTGGTAGTTTGGTAGTGATGTAAAAGCGAATTCAGTTAACAACAGATAGGTATTACAAAATATCTTTTATAGATGAATGTTTCATCATGTGTAATTGCATTTTTGAGTACATATTCAGTACCCCGAACAAAGTGGATTCGAACAACGCGGACGCGTTGACCGTGTTAAGCTTAAGATACGTATTAAGGTTTGTTGGCAGCCCGGTGGTTCGTCGTAGTAAAGGCCGGACGTAGTAAAATTCTCATTCGGAAATGCGTGAATTTTATTTTGACTACATTATTTGACATTGTATTAGCATCAGCAACATTATCACATTTATCACAAAACAAACTTTTTTTCTTTTTTTCCCTTCTAGAAAACAGCAATATTGCAAACAACGGAAGTACAAGTAGCAACGCTTCTTCCTATCATTCTGCCCAGCAAATTCATCAACAGAATCATCAGTTTAACAATTTGCACAATGCTTTTCAACATCAATCATCTGTAACATCAGTCGTATCCGTGCAGACAGTGCTAAATCAAAGTTTGCAGAATTCTACGAATATTAATAAGCTCATTGAAAATGTTTGCCAAAATGGCAACAATTTTAATTTGAACACGTTTGGTAGTTGTAGTTCTCTGATAACTACAAACGGACATGTATCTTCGAATGGGACAACGACGAGAGACAATATGAATTCCGGTATAAGTGTGAGCTCTGCTGAGGAACCTCTTAGTGTGGGAGATGTTGCTGATCTTTTACATCCTCAGTATGCCATAATCACTGGTAAGAACGTATTTTCCTTTCTCTTCCATTACTTTTATCCCACTGGTGTTATTTATGTTATTTATTTTAAGGTGGTCGCTCCAAAGACGGTTGCCCATTGATAACATTTCCGGATTATAACAACTTTCAAAATCTTACTGATCACGAATATCAGAAGTTGATGCTTTACCTTACGTCTGTTCCTTCATTATCCGAAGCGGATTTGGGGTTTAACTTAATCATCGATCGACGCAAAGACAGATGGGCGGCGGTGAAAGCAATATTGATGAAAATATCTGTCTACTTTCCGGCAATGGTGCATTTTGTTTTTGTGATTCGTCCTGCAGGCTTTTTACAGAAAGCTATTTCAGAGGTTAGCAATAAGTTCTTCAAGGACGAGTTTCGGTTCCGCGTTATAGTTTGTGCCACGCTAGAAGAATTGTATGATTATGTTTGTCACAGTCAGCTTACTATGGAGCTGGGCGGTGAGCTTACATACTCCCATCATGAGTGGATACAGCAACGCGTTTCATTAGAAAAATTTTCTGGTTTAACCAACATTATATCATCTAATTTGGAAGCATTCATGAAATCAATTCATGACATGGAATTCCCAAATTCAGTAGAAGCAACGGAAAAATTGATTCACGATCAAGGGGAACAATACGAAAAATTGAAGGTATGTTTTAGTAGGCGATGATTTGATAAATTGCCAGCAAAATAAATATGCATTTGTTTTAGGAGGATATACTTTCTGCAGGACAACACGGAGAGGTTTTATTAGAGGAAATGAAAAGCAAAAGGGAATGCGATCGGGAAACTGTAGAGCGCTTTGGAAACATAAGCTCAGTTGAAAGGTGAGTGATTAATACAGCCTAACAAAATCCTTTTACTTCGAATGGAATAACATGCGAACAATCTGTTGAAAATATCCTGCATTAGAGAGTTGTATGATTGACCACTTTCTTTAAATTTGTGAAAAAATTGTAACTACCGCAGTTATTTTGGTTTCGTTGTTACTTTTAATACGGCATCGTTGCCGAAATGCAAGTTTAAAAACTAACTAATATCAGCTGCTGCAAACGTTAAAGTTTTCCATTGACTTTAGAATTTAAGATAAAAGTAAGATGATAGTTTACCTTGCACTGGTTATTTTATGAATAAAATATCAATTAATTTTGATACCTATGTATATTTTTGATAGCATGAAGCAATCGGACTGTAGATTTAAAACAAAATATTTTAAATGCTCTTATAATATTCAAGCAAAACAATCCGTTTCTAAACGTTTTATTTTGTTATATAATGCCAAGCGATTTATCAGAAATAGTACTTTTTTTTAAGTCAAGCAATTACTACCTACTTCATGCTACATTATGCTACATTAATACTTCATGCTACATAATTGCTCATGCTTTTGTTTTACTTTTGTTTTGTTTTTACATTTAATGCATTTTTAAGAGTTATTTTATGCTCATCAATGTTGTCAATGTTTGTGTCATTGAAAAAACGTGTATGGTATTATTTAAAAAAAAAAAATCTAACGAATTTTAACTTTACTTTAATGCTTTAAATGTTTCTACACATCGTTGTATTTTCAATTTCCAATTAAAACAAAAAGGTCATTGCTGTAGCGGTTTATTGCCGTATTATACATTTCCTTAAAATGGCACGTGGATACAATAGAATTTCCACGATTCAATTACTCTGATTGCATTTAATATTCTAGATGACTGTTCTAGATGTTTTTATTTATATTTAACTTTAACATGTTCATATCATATGCTCTTGTGAACTCTTAAGATCTCACTTTATGATTTTGTAACTTATTGTAAAATGAAAAAATGGGAAGCAATAATTTTTGACCGCATGCGAAACCCGATAAAACATCCAGTGCAAGGAATTATTTAAATGTTAGTATGCCTCATTTTGATGACAGTCGCGATTGTCACAGACTTTTGGTACAACTGGAAGAAACCGAGCGCCAATTTGAAGACTTTTGGACGATGCACTTGGCAAGGCTGAAGAAATGTCTTGATCTCCGACGTTTTGAACATGAATTCCGTGAGCTACAGGTGAGTTTAAAGTGTGGGAAAAATTTTGTATCGTATGGGAGATTTAATGATTTTCTTTTCTTTGCATGGATTGAAGAATAACTTTGATCGACATTTAAAAGTCATATCAGATATGACGGAAATCGGCGAAACTACCAAAAGAATGGACCAATTGCTGCAAGAAACCAAAGAATTTCAGTTGATCTGTAGTGTTGATGTAGAACGTGCAGAACATGTCGTTCATATTGGTCAACGGCTAATAGGAATGAAAGGTTGCATTAGTTCTTGTCCAAAGGAGGTGGTTCAGCCAAAATGTGATGAATTAAATCGTGTGTGTGAGCTCGTTTACAATCGCGTATCGAAACGGTTAGAAACACTCTTAAAAGCTCGTGAGTTGATGGAACGGGTTGAAAAGGTAAGATATAAAACAGAGAAAATGACGACATGTTCATAATGATGTCTTAATGTTAGGCAAATAAATGGTGCACGCGAGGTATTGAACTATTGGCAACGCAGCGCATTGAAAAATGTTCAGTTTCAGCAGAAATAGCCGAACAGAGCTTGCAGGAGATTCAGGATTATCTGGAATCAGCTGCTGAATTTAAGTTGTCTAGTCCAAAGGAAATAAAGAATGAAATTCAAGAAAATACAACTCTCGAAACGAAGGCGTTGGTCACACAGGTAGGTTTTGTAGAAGAGAATTTCATATATCATTTCAACATGTTGTTGTTCTTACGTTCTTAGTTTAAAAATGATGTTTCATCTGTTTAACGGATTGTCATCTATCATTGGCAATTTGTTATTATTCTTGCTGAAATGCTAATATTGATACATTATGTGCTAAACGTTCTCTGCAGGTGCTGCAACGTATCGATGACGTACAATTGATGTGCGATAAGCGCATGATTACACTAAAGAAGCTGACCTTAAAACCGCCACGTCCAGTTCAAACCGTTA
This sequence comes from Anopheles christyi, assembly GCA_000349165.1. NCBI lineage: Eukaryota > Metazoa > Arthropoda > Insecta > Diptera > Culicidae > Anopheles > Anopheles christyi. The sequence continues at coordinate 35,250 of KB703014.1, read as the reverse complement.
CACCGGAACCTGCAGTACCGCTGCAGCCTTCGGGTGGTGCACCTCATCCTATGTTTCGTACACGAAGATCCTATAGTAAGGTGAGTTGATTTGAGTATTATACATTCCTCTTCTATCTACATTTTATGTGGTTAAAAAATTATGGGTTTATAACAGCTTGCTAATGGCTGTTATATTTTAAAATCTGCTACGGTACTAACAATGACATAATTGTGGAATATTTTGAAATTTTTTTTTAAACGATAACATATTCCTGGCACAGTTAAAAATGTCTAGAAAGATTGTAAATCCCATTAAAAATGTTGAAACGACGATTATTTCAGACATATCATCATGTTCAATTTACTTCCTCCTTGAGTGATCAACACCAGTTTTTTATTTGAAAAACTTGATCCGCCTTGCAAGAATGAGGTGCTAGCATTGCAAGTTCAGTCGATATAGGTCGAGGCCCTTACGTTACAGTATGCCATGACTGGACTTTCACATTGCGTAATTCATTATGCTCTATTTTCTTTCCTTGGGTAGGCAAGTTCATCGCTCAGCAAGGATAAGAGATAGAGCAGAAGAAGTTTGCGTAACGTGAAAAAGAATGTGGATAGTACGAAGAGGAAATAATAAGCGAGTGAGATCGAAGAGATAGCTGTAATGCAATGTGTCAAGGCTGCATCGAGACGTTAGGCAATAAAGATTACGGTACAACGTATTATTTTTGCAGACTATTCATAAAACCGGAATTGCCTTTGGTTCAGCTAGGTGACCAGAAAGCTAGTGCAATAGCTGAACAGGATGTCGTCGGATGTTGGCTTTATTTGACCTACATATAGACAAGTTTTCAAGAGAAAGGTGAACCGTGAAAAGCTATTCTGAACTTGAATGTGTGTGACTGGATCTCCTCATTCTTTTAGTTAAGATGCAACAGCAAAATGTATTCAGAATGACCTAAAAGTATCCGATGAAGGTACGCGGCTATGTTCTGGATTAGTGAAATGGGGTCACTTTTCTTCTTGCAAACACACTTTCACTTTAAAAGAGATTAGAATTGACTTAATCGGGAATCGGAATAGATTTGTTGTAACTATAGACTTTATAAAAACTGTATATTATATACTAAAGTTTAAATAAATATTACAAATAACTGGCTTTTTGTAAAGCGAAAGTAATTTGTTTGTTTTGTGTATAATTAGCCTAATTATCGTTTTCTAATCAAGCCTTTTCCGTACAATAAAACAATCATAAATTTAAAGAGCATGGTAGCAAATTTTGTTCCCCAATTGTGTTCGTTGGCTCGTCCGTTCAGCAAACTCAACCATGCATTTAACGTTACACGCAAATTTATATCCGATATCGACACTTTCTGTTATCGGTGAAGCATGTGCGGCTGATACAAACATGTTTCAGGAAATGGCAATGGAAAATGCGAGAAGGCAGATGAACTGTGGTGCACTTCATTGTATTAATAAACATTTCCCAAACATTTTTGAAGCACTCAAAAAAGTTGTCCACAGGAAAGCGTTATTATTAAGTGGGGTTTAGGATGGTTCCATTACGTTATGATAGGATGAAAAGATAATACACAGAACAGAAAAACTAAAGCGAACGAGGCATGACAAGGGCCGCACCGTTCGTATTCTAACTTAATCATCTGTTTGTGTACGAAAAGTTCACACATTGAAAACATTTACAATCGTAAACAACGAAATCAAAATTGAGATCAAACACATATTGCTGTTACAGTTTATGTGAATAGGCAGGTTTGGAAATGCAGACCTCATAACAATGTTATAATGTAACAAGGTATGTTTCTCAGGTCTGTGAACCCACTTCTTTTATTGTTGGTACATGTCGATTCGCATGAAGTTGGCAATAAATTCATCGAGCAAAAGATTTTGTTTTGTGTATAAAACGTACATGATTAGTATTTCAAAACTAAGTACACGCACAGTAACGTAGTTAGCAAGAAGACAGTAAATATGGCTTGATGTTTGAATTTATTTATCAGTACAGGTAATCTTACTACTATCAAGTGGAACCAGTGGCACAAAAAAAATTCCCAATAGACGGCTGTCATGAAAAAAAAATAGATGATTATTATTCTATTTCTTCACGAGTAGGTTGTTTATTGCTTACTGTTCAAAGATATCAGGGAGTGAAGAAAATAATTTGCCTTTGGCGACGAATCGTTCCTCATCCATAGAGTGGTAAACAAAGAAAAGCACATCGACCTTTCGTTATGGCATGTTGGGAAACAATGTCATCGGTCTTAATAAACCATCAACTAGAGACGTAACAATTGCTGTGAAAAGAGCAGAAATTGCAGTAACTTTCTCAAATTTTGAAATAGTTCTGTCTTACAATTATTCACAAACAAATATTACTGTACAAATATCCCTACAATTGTAAAAGGTCATTAGTTATATTTTGAAAAGCTACATTTCACGAGGGGCTGGATAGTAATCATAAGGTTTGATTTTGCCATTTTTATACAATACTATATATTATATTTATATTCAGAAATTAAGTTGACGTTGTGGTTCATCTTGTATCACACTAGTTGGTGAACAAAAGTTTATGTATTTCCCTATTATGCAAATCAGATAAAGAAGCAAATAGTGTCGTTTATGGTGAAAAAGAATCGATTCGCTCTTTTTTTATTTAAACGTTTAAATTGTCTTAACGCAGTTTTGTTATGGTGGCGCGACGAAGCCTTTTTGTCTCACGTGATTTACAATAAGATTTGAAGTTGTGGATTGTCCAAAACGCAAAAAAAATCCACAAGGCGTGCAGAGAAATACAGGTTAATTGAGGAAGCATGTTTTGCCTTGGATACTGTACACTTGGTTGTGCTGTAGCAGTAGCGGTACTTTGATGGACAGTGTAGGTCAAGAGTAGACTTCAACGGTAGTAACTTGGGCATGAGTTTAACAGTAAGTTTGCTGGAAAGCAATGTTAATCTGTTCATATAAAATGGTCTTTAGTATTTACGTAAGTTAAAGGCAGATTTTATTTATAATCATATTCAACACATATTTTGAACGATTTTGCTTAGCAGATTGTAGTGAAGAAGAATGCTGCAGTACAAAATATTATAAGCAAAAAATGATTAAATTACATGCAGAAATGGATCGAAATAAGTTTATTAATTACCTCAAGAAATTATTGTTACTACGATGAATGAAAATCAAAGTTTCTTCATTTTGTTGCTGTTGAAAACTGTATTTCATGACCTGAACGTCACGAATTGCTCTTTACTGCCTTACTCTCTGCCTTAGCGCCGCTGGAGTGAGAGTTCGATCATGCTTCCGTTTACACTCGAGGCAGAGAGTATAGCGTCGTGATCATTTTGAGGCAAGCGCTTGCGGAATGGTTTTTCTAAAATTTTCTCTCTGCGATCGCACGCTACGCATTCCTTAGTTTGTTGCTTTCTTCAGTCACAGTTCATTCGTCTAGTGAGACGTTTCGTAGTGCTTGGACGTGAATGTTGTGCTGCCGTTTCCATTAACTGTTAGATTTTTCTTGAGTTTGGGACAAGTTTTACATAGTTTTGTAGCTGTAACATTTTTAGGCTAGTGGAATTGTTGTGTAATAGCAAATGTACATTGTGCTCAATGTGAGTTTGTGCGATAGTGAGGATCTGGTATGTGTCGCGGAATGTGCAAACAATATTTTTATTGTTACGTGGAGATTAATATGTGAGAATATGTGACAAATCCTGTTTTGGTCGTGGTTTTCCGCACAGATGTGGCATACGTGTGTGTAACTTGATAAGCATGTTGAAGCTCTACAGTTAGTGTCAAAAGAGAACTAAGTACTCTTGACAGTGCGACAAATTTGACGAAATCAGTGATTTAATAAAATGGAATTCAAACTATGAATTTGAAAAAAAAAACCTTTTTGGTGTGGATGGATGTATTCTGCTAACAGTGCCGTGATGTGCATGATGTTAAACTCAAACCGTTGCGTATTTGGTGAATGCCCAAAGTGATAGTATTCCAAAATGGTACAAAACTGATAGGTTTTTTAAACAAGTATTTAAATGATAAATTAAAACAGTGATACTCATTTTGGTGTTTGAGCCAGTTATGTGTGAATGTCGATTAAATCACCGTCACGCGGTATAGCTAGTTGTAAAGTTTTGCGGACATTTAAATGTTATACCCTTAGCATCGGACGTAGTTCAGAAGATAAAAAATAATGCATCATTTGTTTTGTTGAACCAGTTACACGACATCAATTTTGAAAACAGGCAGATGATTGGAACTTGAGTTAGAAAAGAACCGTTTCCATGGAAATGTGAAATGTGTAGTGATTTGATGCAAGTTCCAATAGAAGGCATTCTACAGTAGCATGTACAGCGAGATATGAAAAGGGGTGCTATTTTCACTTTCGATACTGTGCGATGGTAATGTACGCTCAAATGTGTTTGTTTTGTTTTTCTCCCAGAATTACGAATCAGCAATGCTATTGAAACATAAAAGCATTACAGCGTGGGAGTTTTTAAGATGACGTTTACTATATTGTTACGTTGATCTCACTGTAGCATCTGCAGAGCATTTCGTTTGCTCTTCGTTAGAGTTCATTGTTGTATATAATTTGGCTGACTGTGGAAGCCACTTTCACATTCGCAGGTTTTCACTTTTGAGCAACGTAATATTTCCCCCTGTTTTGTTTGCCTGTAAATATCGTGTGACAATTAAGATTTACAGTGTAAATATATAAGATGGTATCCTCATTAGTATTATTGATATTTTAAAAGATACTGTCATTGGATTTATTCTGCTACTACCCTTTAGTAGAGGCTAGTTAAGATTAGAGGTTTTCAGTTCAGAGTCATTGGAGTTTAAAAGAGCTCAGGAGTAAATAATTTGTAAAGGGTTTAAAATGATGGAATATTTGTTTACAGTGACGTAGAAACATGTCATTAGCAGATGCATAAGAGAAAAAAAGAAAAGTTGTATCATTGCTCCAAAAATGTTCATCGGATGATATGTAAATGGTCGTCGATTCAAACGGGCAAACACTTATATCGCAGTGGCAATAGCTACCTGAAATCAACTTCGATGCATACATTTTTGCGTGTTGTTTCGTGATGGAAAGATGATTGTTTTTGCTTACGCAAGAAATCCAAAGCGACTGTTCACATCCAATATCAAACAGAGTTCCACGAAATTTGTACATAGCTATGCATAACCCATTCGCACTAAACTCTACATAACGAATTGCTCTACCGTTGGCATTACATTGGTTCATCTTTTCTTCGTGCAATTTGCACAGACACTTTCTGTACTGCAATGGAAGAGAACCGCAGCATCAAGAGAGAAGAGTGGTTAATTGTAGTTTTCCTGGTCCTGCAATTTGTTATGCTGAACCTCTTCTCTCGTTCCTCCGTAAAGCTGCTTCTTGGCACGGATAATCAATTGATGGATAGATGGGGAAGCGCACAGAAAATTGAGCTCATCTTCATTTGCAGGAAATCGACTTTCGAAAATATTCGGGTTTTCCTGGTTGAAAAAATCAAGCGTTACAATTTATAATCCTCATCTTTGGATTCTTCTTTTATCTTTCTTGCAAACATGAAAACGGTAATGAACATGAATAATATGAGTTTTTTTTTAAATTCGACCATATAATGTCCGTTTAATGGTACTGCAACTTGATTTTTACTCTACATTTTTAGATACATACTAATAAGAAAGTGTGGGAACTCTGTTGAAATGTATCGTGATGAATGCCTGTAAGCTGAAATGAAGTCTGTACGAAGCACGTAGTGTAAATCGTTGCATAGTTTGTAGGTTTTTTTTCTGGTTCGACAAAACAAATTAGCATCATAATTTTTGGATACATTTATATACCATTTCGCAAAACTTTTACAATGGTTAATTGAAAGTGAACTTTATATTCATGAAAATAATGTAATATTTTTTAATAGAAACGTGAAAAGTGAAGTTAAGTGAAGTATTATATAAGAACGCAATGTGAACAAAATGATGATGCATCAATCATCCCCCGCAATCCCCCTGAGATCGATTTCAAAACCAAATAGTCAACGGTCTACGTCAGTGTTACCTGCGACAAATGAGGCTTCAAATAGTAACCCTGGGAAAGGGTTCCAGCATTACACCAAGTTCAGAAATAATCGAAGCGTCAGCAGTAGCCGTGCAGTAGGTGGACATGGGACTCGAATTAAGGTAGAACCAAAAGTGGACTGTCGACGAAAGATTCACCCAAAAACATGCAACAAGAGCAGCAGTGCTGAGAATGAATCCAACACCACCGATAGAATCCCCAAGATGAAACTGTTGCAAGTAAACTACGTGAATTTGAAGCACGAAGAAGACCAGAGCCAGCAAACGCCAGGTATCGATAAAAACGAATTTACTGTCCAATCTTCTAACCTAGATAATCATGCAATGGTTTTCAAGGAAGATATTGAAGCCAAAAATGCAAGCTCAAAAGTGCAAGTGCAAGCAGCTACTACTACCGTTGAGTGTATTGCAAAGAGTCTTAATGGTGGTAAGGTGGTGAAAAATACTATCGTTGAACCATTGCATCCATCCACCTCTTTGGCCAACGAAGGTGAAAATAGGGATTGTAAAAAGTCAACAACAAGCAAAAACCAGGAGCATACTAATGGAGAAGCTAATAAATCTAAATATCAGGTGTACAAAAAACATAACGGGTTTGGAACGAACTCATCTCACACTATGGAAAGTAACATCACGCCTGGTGGTAAATTGCAGTACATTAACGACTCGGATATCAAAATCAAAGCTTTGGCGAAGAAAAAATACGGCTTGCTATTTGAAAACAAGAAGAAAAATAAATTAGAAACGGTGCAATACTATTTCGACAGCCGTGGCTACGAGCGGTATGTAGATAATAAGTTGTATGGAGTGATCAATGAGAATAAAAGTCGACAGGATGCGCACGTCGCGCAATCTAGTTCTGCAGCCCTGGCAAAGACTAGCGAAGTACAACATAAAAGGCTTAGTTGGGACGTTCGGCAGCATAATAGACCCAGCATGATGCGTGTGATTAATCAATCATCGGCGGCTAAAAAATGTGCCAATGTTATTATGATGAACCATCAAGCATCGACAAAACCGTTGAGTGCAGAGGCTCCGGACACGCTTGAGAGTGGCGCTTTGAAACAGGAAAACTGTCGCATCTTCAAACTCCAGAAGAGCCATACAAGCACACATTTACTTACTCGCCATAAGTCGATGAACGATATCCATCGCATCAATCAACTGTTCCTGGATTGCAAAGGGAACGCTAATACTCCTTCAAACATTCCACTATCAAACCGGCAGGCATGTAATTCCACCAACGATTGCTGTGATCCCACTCTCCCAAATAATACGACAGCAGTTCGAGAAAATGCTGCAGTGCACCGTTTTGAAAAGCACAAAAAGGTGGAGCAGAATAAATATCAAGTGCATAAACGGTTAAGTGCCAGGTATAAAACCGAAAACAATCTAACAAACACTATCCGTAGTGTATCCGGCGATGACACAATCAGTAAGCGCATTCGACAAATTATTACAGGACAGGACAACGTTGAATCGATAGCAGCTGTTGATCAACAACCTGAAAAAAGATTAAACGAAGCTTCGAAGCATGGAGGTGATAAAATGAAAAACGAAGAAAAACGGCAGGAAAATGTGTGTTCCAAGAAATTTCAACATTTATCCAAATCGAACTCAGTAGAAAAGCTTCTCATAAACAGAATCAATGCGGAAGATTTAGGAGAATTGAGTGAGGAGAAGCACACTAAGACCAACACTACTTGTGGTTACAAAAACTGTAAATTTTCAAACTGTCCTATGTCTTCGTCATCATCTTCATCTTCAGCTTCTTCAGCACTATCGACGGTTTCTTGCAATACCAGAGGAACAAGGAGAGATGGCTGTAGCGAAAAGATTCACTCAACCTCCATTAATAATAGAACACCGGATCAAAAAGACACAATTCCAAATGGCAGACAAACATCTGTGGTGATTACTGATAATGACGATATGGAAACGAGTACGAGGGAATCATCTGCGTCTGTAAAGGATCAGTTCGTCATCAACAACCTTTTCAACAGCACCATTTTGAATGAAAAACTGAACAATGCAACCAATGGCAAGGATATGAACGAAGACTCACGTATTAAAGTGACTTCCAAGATGGAGGAAATAGATTTGCAGAACAGTAGTTTGATTATAGAAAAGTCCTTAGCTCATTCACCTCAGACTTGCAAAATAGTATCGCAACATAAGTTTTGGAATAATCAAAATCAGCGTAATATTAAGTTGAAAAACAATCCTCAATTAAAGCCTTATGATGACAAGGTAAACATAAACAACAAGATAAAAAACGAGGAGAACAACAGTATAAAAATCTTTATCAGCAGCAGTAGTGCTGGTAGTGATGGAAACAACTGTAACATTCTGCCTGAACAAGTGTCCCTGATCTCTACAGACACTGAACACAGATTGTCCTCAGGCTCATTCTCATCAACCTCTTCCTGTGGTTCCACGAGAAGCGAATCTGATAAGGATGACGGTTACTATGACAAGAACGAATGTTCAACTAGTCTTGACAAGCAACAACCTACTTCGATTGTGTCCACAAGCAGTACACTCAGTAGCAACAGTAACGGCAGCAGCAGCAGCAGCGATAGCAACAGCAGCAGCACAGTTTGCAGCGAATCCACCCATGTTTCAAATGTTACCTGTCCGGATAAGCTCCGTAGTGGTAACAGTTCAGTGAGCACGAATGCAAACAGTAATGGGAATCGAAATACTTCAAAAACTAGTATTCGCCTAGGTTGCGATGGGTCTCTTTTCTTAAACAGAAGCTATCTCGAAGAAGCGGAGCTACCTATAAGCCCTGCAACAAGTGATTTGGATGGTGATGACAACGAAATAACTGCTCACAATTTACAAGAATGTATTGGCACTGTAAATGTTTGTTGTTGTGCTTTAAAAGAATCGCAGACTTTTGCATATCGTTCACCTTGTTTCGTCAGTTTGGTAGATGTCACAAATCCTGGTATTTCCCGAAAAGTAGTCCCCGAATGTAACCTTTTCTCAAGTTCTGAATCAACGGCCAACAATGTTTTGCAGAATGAAAATGGTTTTCACGATAAAAGAAGAGGCTTTTGTGTGTGTGTTAAAAAACACATCAATTCTGAAAGCAAGGTGAGAAACATGGGAAATTAATAATCTTGATAATGGTCTTCCATAAATTGTCATGGGTTTCGTGCGGGTAGATCAGCACATCTTCAATGCGTCCTTTTCAATGCAAGATAACGTTTTGAAACTCAAAACTCTACGTTCATTTATACGTCTTAACTCAATCGACAAGACATTCTAAAGTAACTTTAAATGGTTTTCTCGACTCTACATTTTTAGTTTTACAAAGTGATGATGAGGTTTATCATTAAAGAATAGTTACATACCGTCTAGCTAAGCTTTAAGCTTTACCTTCAAATAGAAAATAAAATGATGAATACAATACACAAAGTAATAAAAGTTAACCACTTTGCAATCGATTTACAGATTGACAACTTTTCATCACGGCCACGTTCGATTGAAGGACCACTGGATTCGGGCATTTCGATAAGCAGCGATACCGCCATAACCAACTCTGATAGTGAATTGAATTCTCAGAGCCAAACGGTAAATTACTTGAACCGCCGTCTGCAGTAGAAGAGAATAGCTATGCTTTATCGCGACTTTTTAATTATGTTAGGACGCTGAGGAACGAAAGCTGAAGAGAGGACACGTGTTGGCTGAGCTTTTAGAAACAGAACGTATTTACGTTGCTGAAATGGGATCTATCTTAAAGGTAAGTGAAAACTGTTCTCACACTATTTAGACATGCATCTCTTTGATTGCGAAACAATTATCACTAAGTAATGTTGTATATTTATTAGTTTAATCACTTTAAAGCAAGTTGGTGCTCAGTTCTAACTGGCTATTTGAACATGCTTCGGTACGAAAACACCTGTACGTACAAATGTTTTTACGGGTCAAGCAGATCGGTGCTTTTTGGGTAAGTTGCAGTAGCGGATCGCGCGTTGGGCGGACTAGACGGTTACCAAATGTTGCAACAAGTGGGTAAGGAAGTGCCTCCAAACCGCTTCCGCGCGTCATCATAGACAAGAGACGTCCTGCGCAATAGGTGCCTCTTGACTGAACTGGGCACCCTTGCTTCCGCCTCCGGGACGCTATGCCGCAATCTCCTACGCACAAATGCGGCCTAAACTTATGTTCCGCTTAGGGCCTTCTTGTGTGTTGATCCACTGCTGGTAAATTGTTGATCATATGGGAATCCAATTGACATTGACGCGCACCAGCTTAACGCACATGCGAGTGGTTCAAAGCGCTGTGCGGAAATGAGAAGCAATTAACAGTTAACCGGTGTCAGTTCTGCTACGTAGTGTGGTAGCAGGAAAAAAGGTATATGCTGTTGAATGTGTAGAAATGAGTTCGGTGCAAGAGAAATTGGCTTTTCAACTTAGGATGGACGGAACAAACCAGAGCATCGTCATGTTTCTCTTCCCTTTTCTTCTTCGATTTTCTTTTGCATTCTGCTGTGTTTGGTCTTCTGAGTTTCTTCGATATATGTGTTTGAGCTTTTGCTTTATACTCAACCTGTAAGTAATGTGTATGCAACACACCAAAAGCTGTGTCCGAAGTGATCAACAATCCCGTTTTTCAACGTTTCTCTTTTCTCCATGCATATTTTGGAGCTATGGCATATATTGTTGGCCCAACTTAATCGCTTGTACCGAACGTGTTTGGAATTCGAAAATCAGACGATGGTGGGGTAATAACAACGTTTCTTACAAATATCAGTTTACTCCAATTTTATCCAAAACAAATTCAAATGCTGTGTGTGCTAAACGCTTGTTCGAATACACCCAAGGTTAAGGGGTTTAGATCTGGATCGATCTGCCTGCAAATGCAAACTGCTGCGAAAAAGTAAGAAAGTAACAGCATACGAGCCGAAATAAAAATAGTCATACGGTTTCGTGGTGAATCTATGCCATGCACAGAAAACAGAATGAATATAAAATGAATAAACTTAACAAACACGTTACTTTAAATTGCTACTCATGGTTTACTGACCATGAGCGATAAATGCAGAGAGATTGGGTGGATATATACGTGATCAGAAGAGCAGTACCGAAATAATGCCGGGCACTGAATGGCTATGCGGTAGTTGTGGTCTGCTGAAACCTTGTTAGTAGTTCTAATCAACGGTTTTTCGTTTCGCTCAACGGAACATCCTATGTATAAAGCAGAGGGTAAGGAATTTACACCCGTTATACAGGAGAAGCATTTATTGTACATGCATCCATTGCATGTATGAACCATAGCTGGACTCTTCTTTTCTTTCGTTATTCACATGAAATAACGATAAAAAAAAAACGCTTGGGACTCTCTGGGCCACTTTCTTCACAACCCTCTGGACCAGCCCGTTTCCAATAATTAAAATCAGAAGGAATTGGAGGAACTTGGGTCAAAATAGGCATGTGAAGAGTAATACTAAATTAGGATTTAGGATTTTCCTCTGAATTTTATTTGTAAAAAACTTAAACTTAAATTAATACTGATTTTTTAACGCTAACCTAACCTTTGCTTTAATACTAATAAACTGTTTGCACCCAACTTTCGCCAGTTTCGACAGTGTGAGTTCTCTGTGGGTATAGGAAAAGATTGATAGAACTTGAAGAAATAAAAGCAGACACACCGGGCCATCCAGGGCAGGACCATAAAGGCACACCTTTCCTTATAACCTTTGCATGAATTATGCTGAAGGTATTCCGTCGAATTTTCCATTTATGGTTGTTTATAGACGGTATTGCTTATGTTCCGTCTTACTTGATGCAATGTTAGGAACCAATTTATGATCCCATAGTCAACCGAATGAGGCGACTCTATGGTCGAATGTTGGAATCCCATTTTCAATCCCAATCCCAGGGTTGACTATCCTGGTAATGGGGTGGTACAGCAAGTCACAGAAAGTCAATCAGCATTAAGTGGTCTTGGCCGACCTTGACCAGCAATGGGTTGTTATGCCAAATAAGAAAGAAGAAGTGAAAAAAGGGTGTAAGATATTTTTACTACCTTGAAACCCGGAAAAAATGTGCTTTCTTTCTGCTGTTGCATTTTGTGCATATAACATGCAGCAATTTGATGCGCATAAATGTTACATCGAAATCTTGTTGCTCCTCTTCCTGGTGAAGCAAAGGCAGCTGAGCGCAAACAAATATATGCTAGGCGTTTGAGATAACGATTGTACCGTAAGCCGAGGCAACCATAAAAAACAAGTCGATTCTTTGTATCGATGCATTGTGGTAAATATATTTACTCCGCTTCGTGAAACAATATGAAGTAGAGCTACTGCTGGGGGTCTTATCAGGTAATTAGCAATAGAAAAGCGCATACATACCTGCCCTATCCAGGGTGTCTTGATTTCTCCGTTGCTAAACGTGCATGCTATCAGCACGTATTGGCATAATCATAAATGGGATGAGCAGCCATGGCAGACTACGTCTACAAGACTTGCGTGTGTTTGACCAGTTTACCTGTATCGTCTCCGAAAAGAGCGCACAGAGTTAGTGTGCACTCCGTGCAGCAGCCGTGAAAAAGTGCTTTTCCTCGGGGCTCAAATATCATTCGCTACATCTATTGTTTTCAGTTCGTATCGATAGCTCACCGTGATTGGGCGTCGGTATAAACCCGTACAGCTTTTTATAATCAGTATCGGAATAGAAAGAGCGTTTACATTTATCTGTGTGTGTGTGTGTGTGAGTGTAAGTGAGTGTGTGATGTGTCGTGCAGTTTATCTTGCAGTGTTACAAAAATAAAATTAAAGCGGAAAGGATTCAAAACTTTGTGCAATCTCTAAATTACGTTTAAACTATTGCGACTATTTTTGAAGCATACAAAGATGTGATGTTTGTGGAATGTAACCATTAGCAGTGTTAAATTATTTCTAGTGCTAGTGCTTATTTGTAATGTTTTCCGATTCGTTAAACGAAACCAATGTTTAAAATATGTAACATTGCAGTGCGTGACACGGTTTGAGACTGTAGAAAGTAAAGTAATGAAATATGTATAGTCTCCTTTCGAATTAAAAAGCGTACGAGTGTGCGTCGTAATGTTCCGGACGTAGTGTAAAAACATGTGGAAAGTTTTGCTCATTAAACGATATGAAAACGATGACGGTTTTAGCCAACAACTGTGTTTTGAGGTGAAATACATTATCTCGTGTGTAGTCATCGAGGCGTTTTTCATGTGTGTGCTACTTTTGCAATGGCCAAGAGTTGTGCAGCCAATTTGGTTGATTATAAAGCATTGCAGAATTAGAGAAGCATTGCCTTTTCAAGCAACTGTTTAAAGTTAGACCAGTTGGATAAAATAATTGAACGATTAACAGAATTACAGATTACATATGTTCTGAAAACAGTTGCATAAAAATTACTGTTATGTTAATGAATAATATTAATTGCGTTACATTGAAGCAATTGGTGATAAGGATGGTACAATGTTGGTGAGTTTCATATTTAATGTTTGCCAGAGATAGCACATGGTCATGTTAGCCAGGAAACGGACAAATTGATGGCCAAGTTTCGCTAAAACCCCAGCAAAATCATTGTTTAAGATGGGTGCACTCGGCATGGTTCCACACTAATACACACACGTTCGAAAAGAAGAAAGTTTACAGTGGACTCTTTTTATTATTTGCAATTTAAACAACCGTTAAATGTGAAGCATAAAACGTTTAAATTTCACCAATATGGCGAAGTGGGTGGTTTATTAGGCGTGGCAAAAGTGTACAACAATTTAGTTTTTTTTTTACCTTTGGTGCACTCTAAACGTTGGCTGATAATGCAAAAAAAAACAAAAGCGCAATAGAAAGAAATGAAAACCATGAATAGAAGCGTTTACTATTAAACCGATAGTGTGTGTTGTTTATGAACGAATTCGTGTTCATTATTCATTTGTTTGGATATATAGCTAGCTTGTGAAGAAGGCGCTAATAAATGGCAGTTATAAATAATGATGATGATTGACTGTTCACTAGATTGTCATTGCAAACAAAGAGTTTATGTGCTTTGGTTATAGTTTCAATCGGTTTGATGAAACATCCCACTTAACAGTGATCGTTTAAATGAACGTTGTTGTAGGTTAAATGTTTACCTGTAATTTCAGTGTAGTGACATTTCATCAGAATAGATATCTCGAGCATAAGGATGAAATTTGGAAACTACAATCTTACTTCAACCGTAACGGAAACATGTGATAACAAACGACGGCATCTCTCTCTCTTTCGACCCGGAAAGGTAAAGAGCACTGCAAATTATATCGTTGGGAAGGTTCACCGTCGTCTCGGCAGTATTGTAAGCACAAGGATGTCATCGCCCGCAGCAGCAGCTTCCAGTTGTTCTAATGGCGTCAACGTAGAAAACGAGAATACAACACAAAACGTGCAGCTTTCAACTGGCTGTTTTATGAAATCATTTCCTTCCAACGGATCAGAATCTTCATCCACACTGTCCTATCGAGCGTCCCTATTCGGTGAACAGGACGAAATCGAGACAAAGGGCCATGAGCGAGAAATCGCAATACCACGCTTTTCCCCGAGAGATTTCCCAACCAGTTGGATCGGAAAGAACATTGGTCTAGACAGCACACCGTTTGATTTGCCTGGAAAGTTGTGTAACGAAATGTTAGGAGGCCAGCTCGAAGCAACAGCCTTTCAGCCGTTTGGAAGCCGGGCCCAATTGTTTCACAAAAATAAATCGATCACGGGCAAGCATGGCGTTTTGCCATTCTCACACGTTGAAGGAGCTCAGCTCTTCCCGTTTGCATATCATTCACTCAAAAGCAGCTCCACACTTAACAGATGTGCCCAAACCTTTGGCGGAAGCTGTCCCGAGATACATGCAGATTCAGGTACAATGCAGTCACGGAAGAGCTATAAATCTCAATGTTCCTCTAATGTAAGCAATGGAAATGGAGGTCATCGATACCGTAAGAGTAAGATAGTGCAGCTTTTGGAGCGAAATGAAATCGAAGACAACGACGAAACCACGGAGATGGCTATCCTGCAGGAATACTTTGACACCATGTCCTATACGGACATTGTGAAAGACCGTGACTTTCGGAACTATTTAATGAAGAAACGATATCTTGATATCATGGAGTACATCTACAATAGTAGCGGAACATCAGACAATGGTCAGTTGTCTCGTGCACCCTCTACAGTGGCACCTCCGTCAATATACGGATCGAACAATGATTGTGATTCGGTTAAAAAGGAGAAACTAATGGCTGAGTCCGCTCCATCACCTACAGCACCGCCTCAGCCTCCATTACGGAGGTATTATTCTTCCAACAGTAACTCGCAAGTATTCTGTCGCAGGAATAGCAGCTTTGAAAAGTATTATCACAACAAAACCCAGAACTTTGGTACGTTGAACGACGCCCGTATGCTGGGGAACCATAGGATTGTTTCATCATCTAAGTTCGAAATGAACCGTGTCCGACCGGAAGTTGCTCCTTACGCGACATTGCTGAAAAGCACGAAAGCCAAGCCATCGCGCTGTCAACGGGCATACCGTCAAATTCGAGCTTTTTGTGAAAAGTCACTGATGAAGTACTCTTTAAACAGTGCACTGAATGGAGGTGCTATGACGCTCAAGAACTGCAAACCAGCATGTGGCTATTCGGAAAAGCAATACCGTCGCGTAATAAATGATTTCGTGCGCCAACGAGGATTTTCTAGTGCCGATGAATATACGCGACATTATTACGGCGATTTTCTACAGCACAAATTACTTCACCCGGGTGGCATTCGTAAAAAAACACAATCTTCAAAAGAGCAAAAAGGAGTCAAGGAGCAATACAACCCTCATCAGCAGCTACTGTACAACTCTTTACCGCCACCTCCGTATTCCAGCGGAGACTATCATGGCACGCTCACACCAGTATCTCGTGAGTCAAAGGCCACTTCGCCAACAGCGCGCAATTTACCAACAAATTTACTGTTCGAATTTGAGCCAGAAAAGTCATCGGTTGCTACCTCCTCGTTGCCTAGCGACGGTGATCTTATTTGCGCGGATAGGTTCAAAAACTTTGACTACGTGAACCAAGCTATGACTTTACAGCGTTGTCGGCGAGGCTCTGAGTCGACCACTTCCGCTGGATGTCGCTTAAACGATCGGAGACAAATATTTCTGCCAGTGAATAGCGACGACGAGGAAGAAGCGCTCAAAAAACCTAGCAGTCCCTTTATGCCGCCCGATGAAGATCTTTTGTTGGGTGAAGTAATCGCAACCAGCGAGCAAACCAATCTGCCGTATATTTTTGATGACATCGGTGTCTATGAAACTATACGTTCGAGAAACAAAAAGGAACTTTTGCGAGCTGAAATGCGATCTTGTAAGGAATCTTTTATAAATGCAGCGGGTGAAAAATATACATTTCGAAGCGATGAACGTCAACCACAACGACATTTTTCTACCGTGGAAGTAGATTCACGAAGCGTTGATAAAAGTATACAAATAGTAAGTGCTTTTCAAACTTACAGGAAAACATATGGCTAAGCATGTACATATCACCTATTGTAGCCATCACCAAGTTGGTAATACTGCAGTTGAGTAAAACTGTTTAAACTTGTTTTAATATACCAAGATTGATCATTCATCATTTACGATGGCTAGATAGTTTTTGAAATTGTTCGTAACGGTTGCATTTTTTTCCTCTCTTTACCACAACCTTTTAAAAATTAACTCTACCACTTCCATTAAACCATTGACGAACGGAGAGCATTTTGGGGTTGCCCCAGGGCACTTTGTATTTGGCTACGTGTTCGACTATAATTATGTATGGCGAATCGTATGCTGCAGCAAGAGAAAGTTGACCGCTTTTGGGGTTGAAATTGGTGGCTGCCCAATGTATATGGTCAAAAGAGGTGGTTGTGAGTGGTTGTTGTGCATTGACTCGTATATGCATTATTATGTTTAGTGTTTTATTTTGACTTGATTATTGAAAATTTACAAGTGTATATTCTGCTTGCACGTATAACTAGAAGATGAAAGAAATTCTTTAAAAAACTCTCAGTTAACATCTACACAAATTGTTAACCTCAATTGGTATAGATCAATGTATTACAAACTAGTATTATTATTCATGTTTTCTTCTTGGAACATTAATTGTTTAAGGTTTATTAGGTTCAGGACATAATTTTACCTCGTAGTCGGATAATCAGTCCTTGCTAAGTTAAGACAGTCCCGATGAAAATTTAACTACGTGCGAACTTTAAATGAGTCGGCACGTCTATCTATTAGACTACCGCGCATCACGTCACCGACTATAATACGGAACCGATCCGCATTGCATGTTTAATACTATTTTATTCAATATTGTGCTTAGTTTTTACACACTTACTGATCGTGGTTTTCTTTCGATTTTCTATCTATCTGATTGTTGCATATAGGGCTACAAGGATGAAATGCTTTCGGAGGAAATGAGCTCACTCGTGCCGCCGGGATTGCAAGGAAAATCGGACATACTGTTTGGCAACTTGCATGAGTTATACACCTTTCATAATGATATTTTTTTGAAAGATTTGGAAAATTGCATTTCCACCACTGAGCTTGTTGCGCTATGCTTTGTACAACGGGTAAGTTGCACGATACTTACGGACGACGGATGCATTTAATATGTCTTATACTGTTTCATTTCAGCGAGATACCTTTTTCCGACTCTATTCGTACTATTGCCAAAATATACCTCGGTCTGAGCGTCTTCGGGAGACACTCGTTGATACGCATCTATTCCTACAAGAATGCCAAAAGAAGCTCGGCCATAAACTTCCGCTGGCCGCTTATCTGCTAAAGCCTGTACAAAGAATTACAAAGTATCAACTATTGCTTAAAGATTTGCTAAAGTAAGGCAATTGTCTGGACGTGCTTTGTTAGACATGCTCAACTTATTATGTTAAATTTTTCTTCGTTTTTAACAGATTCAGCGATACTGGCACATGTTCACGAGAACTGCAGAAAGCATTAGATTGCATGTTAGTTGTGCTGAAGTGTGTTAATGATTCAATGCATCAAATCGCAATAACAGGGTTTCCGGTACGTTTTAAAAAAATATCTGCACAAATAAGATTGAATGCTCAAGCCATTGACGTATCCTTTGTCTTACTTTATCAATGTAGGCTGATCTATCCCAGCAAGGCGAACTACTGATGCAAGATTCGTTCCAAGTTTGGACGGAAAGTAAAAAGGACTTGCGGCTTCGATTAAAAACCCAAAACAGGCACATTTTCTTATACCAAAAGGCAATGCTGTTCTGTAAACAAGGATCAAAAACGGGACACAACAAGAGTACTTACCAGTTTAAGCACTGGGTGCAGGTATGCAACAGCAAACTCATCGTATTATCGTTTAAAATTCACCATGATATAATTTTGTTTAAATTCACTGGCCACACTAAACAGATGTCACAAATAGGTTTGACGGAAACTGTCCGCGGAGACTCGAGGCGATTCGAGGTGTGGCTGCAAGGACGCCAAGAAGTGCACACAATACAAGCTAGCACTGTAGAAATAAAAAACAAATGGGTCGCCGAAATCAAACGTGTTTTATTGAACCAACTAGAAGAGCTGAAGGGCGAAAAAATCAAGCAATATGGCTTAAATCACAAGTAAGATCAATTAGTTACTAATTTAAAAGCCAATAGTTGAAAGATATCAACGATAATTGTTTATTATATTCAATTCAATTACATCCAGATCCGTGCGACACATGACATCATGGGACGTTCCACAAGCTGTTCAAGGGACGCCGAACCGAATAAGCAGCGATCAACAGACACCAGCGCAGGCCAACGGTATAGGAATAGGAGGAATGGTTGGCCTGGCACAAGATGTGGTCACACGGATAGCCCATATGAACGATGACAGTCTTCTTAGCGCTACCGGAATCTCATGCTCGTCATCGGAGCACGATAATCAGGAAAGCAACGCATGGAGTTCCGACTACTCGAATAGCGAAGACGAGTTCACAACTGTGGAGGATAGTGTCGTGCCGGGTCACAAATTTGTGTCTCTGGCTGATTACTGTGCAATGGGCAACTCGGAAGTGTCAATGAAAGAGGCGGAAGTAGTGGAGCTGTTGAAAGTCGGCTGTGCTGGATGGTGGTTTGTAAAAGTGATCGGTATGTATGCCGAAAATGAAAACACGAACTGTTTTACTTACATCCTTCAATTTTTACTATTTAGCCAGCGGACTGGAAGGATGGGTGCCGGCAGCATACCTAGAGCCAGTAATACGCAAACACTCTCGGCTCAGAAGCGCGCGCAGCCAAGACCGACTGAACAATCATTAAACCAAAAAGGAGTGTATCGTCAACTAGCAAGGGCAAGTAGTAGTTAAGTGTATCGAAAGTAGGGCCATCTGGATGGGTGGTTTAATTGAGCCAAAGTATATGAAAAGAAACGGTCAGGATTTTATGAACACCGTAATAATCTCATTTATTTAGTTAGACAATAACTATAGGTCATGTTGTCACTTTACGGTTCTGACAAGAGACATGACAAAGTCTGAATTATGTACCTCGAATTGCTACGCCAATTCTTTATTATGTTAACAAAATCTATTCCCCGAAATGTTTTCGATTTAAGCTTTACTTCATCACAGAGAATAACGAGGTGTTAAGAATCAGGCAGCGGGTTAAAGCGGAGATTCAATTTTTAACGTGTACAACTACTCAAAGCTTACTATGTTTCACGCGTTGTCCCCCGAGTGTTTGATCCACTGTAAAGGAAACATGTGTATGTATACAGTGGCTCCGAGGTCATACTGCACACTTTAAATTTGGTCAGTGTGCGAACGTTTTTGCTTCAGTAATTAATAGTATCGATGGTCGTGAACTTCTTAGTAACTAGCATGCAACTTCAAGTCACAACTTTACAAAACTATTTAAAAATTTTCCAATAAAAATCTTTTTCTTCTTCGGCGAGGTCATGCTACAGGCTTACTATACCTAATTTTACCACGTACCCGGATAGTCAATCTTTAAATCAGTCAGTCACGTAGCCGGATAGTTAGTGAACTTTAACCGAAAGAGTTGCAGTTGCATTCTGATAACTTTGTAAAAAGATCACGATGTGTCATCAATACTTATCTATGTAAGAAACAGCGTTCGCACACTGATCACATTTAAAGTGTGCTATATTGGATGTGAGAAAATGTACATAGAATGAGAATTGTTTTGTATTAAGGATATTCATTGTTATCGGCTTAGCATACGTACGATGTAGCTATTAACGCTCTTCATTTACATGGATGTAAAATTTTTGTTGCTGAAGCATAACCACATACAGAAAATACGGTGCTTTACTAAACGCTAGAAAAAACTTATATGGACGTATTTTTTTGCTCATGTATCATCACCACATCAAGAAATTATGGTGCTTTACTAAATATTAGATAAAAAGGCCAATAGTAATGCTATGTTGTATGTAGTTTGCATATTGGGACGTAATAGTCCCATCCCATATATATATATGTGTGTATTATTCCACAAACCGTTGAGTTTTGTTCGTTTATTTAAAGTAATTTGTCATATTTATCTCCTCGTAACATAAGTTCGGGATGTTTTGCTTTTCTCAAGAATGCATTAATGTTTTGCTTTATTGTGTACAGCTTAGAAATAATTGACCGAAAAAAAACTGTTTTACTATGGCAGGTGAACGATGTACGGTATACATTTTAAAAATTCTTGTAAAGGGTGATTAAATCGCTCCTGTTGCTCACGCTAATTACAAATCGAATAATCTTGAACGTACGAAAAAAAACCGCCCCTGACAATTAGGCTGCATAAATCTATCGTGATATTGAAATAAAATGAAAAGATATTACAGGAAACAATGTATCCAGCAATGTAATTTGAGTGTATATTAAGAGCTTTTTCAGGATACAAAATTTATTTCATTCAACAATTACTTTTGCCGACTTTAGAGATGAGAAAAAACTTTGACGTGAAAAAAACAGAGAAATCTCGCACTTCTTTGCAAATTGCAATTATTAATGCACCAATAGGAAAAGAGAAGACTTACATACTTCAACCAAACAGTCATGAACTAGTCTACACCAGACAAAGTAGGAGGAGTAAACGTTGGCCATTAGTTTCGCTATGCATGATCGCTCTATTATCCTTAGGGATTATTGTTCTTCTTGATGTTGACTTATTGCATGTGCTCCTGGTACCCGAGTACCCGAGGATCGCACAGCGGCTTTCGCAAAGGACACAATGAAAAACAGTAGTTTCGTCGTTTTTTTTTAGTTTACTCAACAACCATCATCAACAAGATTCCAAAACGATCAAGTTTTTTCATTTATTTTTGAACAACTTTAAATTCTTACTACCAGTGATGTAGTTATAGGATTGGGACACAATGGTGGGAAATGCGGAGGACCCGTCGAACAGTGACGTTCGTGTGGTTAATTTAAAAGTAAAGTAAAAAAAGTCACAGGTAGTTAGCTGGTTGCGTGATCCAAGTGTCATCTGTTGTTGTCTGTATCGAGCCGAATGCGGAGTGCGTTGGGTAGCGGTATCATTTACAAGCCTAATCGATGAGCCCGTTTTGTGGTAAAAATGCTGTCGATATTAGCAAATACGTCAGACGCACTTTTCGAGGCATCCACACGGAAATGCAGTCCTCGCAAAGCATAATAATCAGCAAGAGGCTTGGTTTGTCGATGATAGGATTCAAGCCGCTTCACTAGTGCCTGCGCGTTGTCATCACTGCGGCGCATCAAAGGTTCACCCGTTACATCGTCACGCATGGGTACCTTGGGTGGTGCAAATTCTTCATGATAAGACCTTCCGCTAGCCTGGTGAATCAGACGTCCGGTGATACGACGCACCAGCAGGCTATCGTCGATGCCGAACTCAATTACTGCGTCCAAACCGGTGTTCCTTTTTTCGAGCAGTGTATCCAGTTTCTCCGCCTGTACAACCGTTCGTGGGAAACCGTCCAGCAGAAACCCATTGCGGCATTCCGGCTTGTCTAGGTTGGAATCGATCATGTCCACCACCAACTCGTCGGAAACCAACTTGCCCTCATCCATCACCCTTTTCAGCTGTGTGCCCAGCTTGGAACCGGATGCTATTTCTGCTCGAAGCATGTCTCCAGTCGACAAATGGCATACGCAGTACTTCTCCTTTAACAGTGGTGCCTACAAATAAAGAGAAAATATACAAAACAACACGATTTAGTTACCATGCGTACAAAAAAAAAAACCAAATTAAGTCACAGCATTTACTGATTAATTTCATATGCATATGCAACCCTGTTGAGCTGATTGAACATGCCGGTGCTATTATGCATACACACACAAGTGTGCTCACGTTAAGTATAATCTTTTAATATCCACACCAGTTTACGAAGAAATCCTTTTGTCTGCATTGACTGATCCATTCGTTTGGTAGAGCCGCGTATCAACCATGGTGAGAGCAAGGTCCATTTACCCCTACCACTCTGTAGGCGCTTAACAACGTAACCAACATATTTCGTATCCGCGATAAAGAAAGTATCAACAAATTCTGCTGATACTGTTCGTCTCAATTATCACTGATAATCTGCGACATGGTTCAGCAAGATTTGGATTATGTAACCAGCATAGTTGTGGTGGCTCGTTTTGATCACCTATCCGTCTCTCATGGATGGGGTAGGAGCAGATACAATTAGGACATGATTTGACGTGAATGATGATTTCAAGAAGACCCACGATAAAACCACGCTTTCAGTTAATAATACGTACCTGTGTACCTTTTCCGGATCCAGGAGGTCCCAACAGTATGGCATTAATGCCGGTCGGATTTGAAGCGGGGTTTACTTTCAATTCAGCAGCATTCGGTGCCATTTTTATAGCTTGGCGTTCCCTTCTGCAATAAAAACAGAGTAGGTAAATGATTCGAAAACAGTAAGAATTGTATGAATACCTTTTGAAACTTTGGCGAAGTTATGCACGTGTAGTTCCTATTGCTCGGTGTCCCGTTTTCCGTGTGAAGTTGCACAGCCAAGTTGTGACCACAAATCTTGCTCGCATCGGACCACACGCACAATTTAGCAAGCAATGTTTCTTCTTCTTCCTGCATGTGTACACGTTAGTTCGTATGAATTGTACTATCTCTGTCTTTCGTAGCTCATTTTCGCGGTCACTCTTTCGTATGTTTTCTGTATTTTGGTTGACTTGTCAATTTTTCTACACATCACGAATTCTCGTTCCATTTACACCGCAGAGTTGTTTTCTCACGATCTGGGCCAATATGTCTAGGAGGTTGATGTAAAAACCTTGTTATTGAAATCAATATTCCGGCTTTGTTCATAATGCGATCATACGCAGTACTCTTCTCGGCGAATAAATGAATTTTTAAAGTGATATCGTGACATTAGTAAGTAATTATATCATTACCCCATTTTATACATGTTTAGTAGTATAGGCCATGCCAAAAGCTCTCCTCACATTAAGCCTTCTTTTTCTTCTCCTAAATCTAGAATAAACAATTATCATACTGCATAATTGTTTACACATTAAAAATATATGATATAACCGTAAATATTGTATGAGTTGAGTTACGCAAATGGCACTCTCTCACACGACAGCTGTTGTTTACATGCTTCTGGAGTCCAGAATCAGCTGATATTCGCTTTTACTAATACATATGTATTTGAGATTGCTGCAGCAGTACGTTATATTTACGAACGAAACTCTCTGGTATTTCTCAACCAAACTGTTTAACTTGCTCTTTTGGTACGTGAAAATCCTGCAGTAGAAACATCTTAAAACTCTCAACACAGCTAGCTTCTGTTGGTTTGATTGCAAAGACTGCTCACCGACGTGTTTTGGAAGACGTGTAGTGACTGTTTTGTTCTCTCGATGAGAATTTTTTCCTTCTCTTTAGCGCAAGCAATTTTGGAATGAAAATATTAACAGCATTGCGTGATTGTGACAGGTCGAGAGAACTACCGCGAACACGAAAACCTAGCTAGAAAGTTGCACAGCATTTGCTTACGCTAGTTCCTAACAATTTTTCAACAAGAGTGGTTCTTGTCATTTTTTTCAATATCCTTTCGACCTAGTATCGTATTTTTACTCTGAGAATACGATTGAGTTAGTTCTGAATTGCTTGTCTAATTTCAATATGATTCCCGTTTTGCTTACAAAGCCAACAAAACATGAGAGTGGTGCTTATTGAATAATGGTGAATTGATCTTATCAAAATGATATTGCTTCAGCATTCATAGCGAGGCAGACTGTGCAATTGTCAGGAGATTAACAATACATTTGTTGTTTTACATATTCTTTGCTGTGAATAGTGTATGATTTGTAACTTAATGCAAGTGATAACTTAAAAGCTAAAAATTAGAGTGTTAAAAAGTGTATAGTGTCCTAGAGCTTGTGAAAAACTACTGCCGGTCTATATCCTTTACACAAATAAAAGGCACTCGGTTATCATGCTAGTAAACTTTCTTATCGCTTTTGTTATTTAATTTTAGACAGTGTTGAAAATGTGGTTTTGAACAGATAAAATAAATTAGGCGAAAATATTGATTGAAGGATACCTTCGCCTACATTCAGAGAGTTTTACTGTCAGTTTACCCCTAAAGTACCGCGTATCCATGCGCGGTTTTACATGAGAAAAAGTATAAAGAAAGAGAGATGGATTCAATGATGCAGAGTAAAGTATTTTTTACAAGCATCCTTACAACATTGAACCTGAAAGCGTGAGTGATGATGGTGTAAAACAGACAACACATCATTTTTAACTCTTCTAACTATGTATAGTAATCCGATACTCCGAAGTGAAGAATCGGGCTAAATGGCGGAGTATTTTCTTTGAAATAATGGTTTGTAATATTGGCAGGCGGGAAACGATTAGGTAAGTTTCGTAAAAACATTGTTTTCTTTAAAATTTTATCAATTTCTACCGCGTGTATTACCGCGTTACATTTAAATCCAGCCTTTCAGTTAACGCCTCACAATTTTGCTGTTATGTTATACATTTGATTTTGTGATATGTAACAGTTATATTGGAAACAACCATCATTTATAGCATATACAATTCAACATTCCCATAAAAAATTTCTTTGTTTATTGTGCATTTAAACCTTAAAATTCACTGTTTTGTATATCAATAAAATAATAGTATCCAATGCAAAACATAACACATAAGCTTGAATAGTTAAAAAAATAATTGGTTATGACATAAGTCGGAACAGAATAACGACAAATAATTATAAAGCAACCATTGCAAATTTTGTTTACATACTTGATTTGTATGAACATAGATAATGACTCTTCACAAACACACAGACAAAATGTCTGTATTTTGTATCCTTCCTGGAACTCCAGCCATTCATTGAAGGACCAAACAAAAAAACAAATTGTTTTCTTTGGACTAAGGCGATTCGGTGACCTGTTCCTGAACCGTTGTAGTTGTTTCAATTGAAGGTGAACTGGAAGAGCCCCCACCCGGAACAATCCAAACTGTAAAAGGAGATGAAAAATATTAGAAACTGTCATTCCAATGCTCTTAATTTCATACCTAACAAATAGTGTGATGCATACCTCGCTGCAGAATATGCAATTTTTCATCTTTATGATGCATATATGTCATACCATCACCAACTTTTTTTTTATGACAATACAGTTATTTAAATGATAATATTTAATTTGCACAAACTTCGCTCAAACACTCATACCAGAACGACGATGTATCGAAATATATTCATAACGTTTCCCTTAGACAAACTGCGAAGCATCATGTGAACATAAACAGACGTCAAGGCACAGACATAAAACCACGTGATATGTTTAAGCATCTAAGACAGCGTTTTTTTTTTTAAATAATGTAATGTAGTAACGCAATGAAACATCACAATACTCGATTTAAGATATTGATCTATGATAGATATTTTTTTAATACATAGATTGCATAATAAACAATGTTGGATTTCCCATTGATAACATGTTACATTAAATATCCATTTGAAAATTTAAAGATGTCCTTCTTGTAAGAACGCTATTACTGGATAACCCTTTTGTTAAAATTAAACAACATCGGTCTCATCTATGCCAGTTAACGAACGCACAGAAAGGAATTGTAGAACAAGCTGGTATTTGTTCTATGTTGGAACGTCTATTCAAGTATAGTCTGTATTATTAGGCGGTGTGACAAAGGTATCACAAATATGTTTTTCAAACGTCCCTGTTGCAACACAGACTTAAGGAAGAAAAAAATTGAGTACATATAATAATGCAAAGTAAAATGTCGCTTAGTAAACGATGGACACTGAAACGAAAAGAAAAAAATGTGACATGAAAGGCTACAACAATGCAAACGTGAATAAATATTCGAGTGAGTTAACGGATAAAAACATTATTTAATAGTTTTTGGGTTTGTCTCGCCACTTCAGAATTGGTTGTAGCTAAGCGAGGGCTGAAGTTTTATCATCATTACTCCACTGCGTGCATTATGAAAATTTGTAAGTTGGAACATTAACACGGACGATGAAGTCAATTTCTTGGCAGGAAATGTGATAATCTTTTTTTTTTTTGTAATTCAAAATCGAAACGACAAAAAAAGTCCCTTTATGGATTAAGTGTCTCATTCACAGCGAACAAATGGCATGTAATAAACGAATAACCACGAGAATATTAATGTTTTATAAAATGATCTTGTAAATTATAGTATTTTATCATTCTATTGAACAGAAGGTACATTCAACATAAAACGAGAACGAGGACACGCATAAAACTAACATTCATATATACAGCATTGCCAAACCAACCCGCGGTATTCGTAACACTTTTTTACACTGGCGTTTTCGCTGGACTGTTTATCAAGGTAACGAAGATCATTAAATTATAACATCGACTATGGGGTCTAATGGATAGGCGCGCCGGATCCTGTAAAAGCCGGACGTAGACCAATTCTCGTAGCCCAACTCTCGAATATTGGGCTTATGTGGTCAAACAAAAAAGTCTAGTAAGTCTGTATAAGGTGAGCATCCACCATGACCATGCCCTCGAAGCCGTTTACGCGAAGAAATAAGTGATTATGAGAATGTTGGGTGGC
Source organism: Anopheles christyi (assembly GCA_000349165.1). Taxonomy (NCBI): domain Eukaryota; kingdom Metazoa; phylum Arthropoda; class Insecta; order Diptera; family Culicidae; genus Anopheles; species Anopheles christyi. The sequence goes on along the minus strand of KB703014.1, from coordinate 8,089 downwards.
AGGTGTAGGATGTGCTTCAAAATATAGACTTTCTATTAACCTTAAAATCTCTGATATTCCAACTATGCGGAAAAAAGGAAAACAAAATTAAGTACACCTCATGACCATTTTAACATCATGCGACCAAGTGCCCTCAAAAGGGAAAAAAGTTTAAAATATACATAACGCCTAAGCGATAGTGTGGAATATTAACAAAACTGAGCAAGTACAGCAGATGCTCGCTTACTTGGCCCACCTTAAAACTGCAACAATGTGTAAACAGAACCCGTGGGGTACTAACATGTTAACCTAGTTAACGAATCTCTGATCAAATATCACGCTAGTAGGTGAGCATCTACTGTATTGTGTTTAAATGGCTCAAATTGGCATTGTGTTGCGATGCTCGAACGCAAATAACGCTGCAAGTTAATATATTTTATTAAATGAAAAAAAAAATTAACATTATATGAAGTATGAGGTGATTCAAGCCTTAAGGATTCTCGCGAGATACGACAACCAAACCCCTCCATAAAATGATACATTATATATTACGTAATGAGTTCGAGGAAACATTGTTTAATTAAAGTACTTACGAATGATTATTATAAGCAGCACGACGCCAATCACACCCATGATGATCATCATCTTCATGTTAGCCCACCATTGCTTTCTTTTGAGTTTGCCGGCCTGTTGCTCAAATTGCGACGCTCCATGCTGGAGAGCATCAGCACGCTGATCCAATTCCGAAAGTTTTTGGTCGCGTTCTAACACCTTTTCCACGTTAACACGCATAATTCCAACTACTTCATCAACCTGGGCCTGCGTTTGCTTCAATCGATTGGTGGTGGCATTGTTGGATGCATTGGCCCCTGATGGTTGCATACTGTCCGTTGGCGGAGGTGGTAATTTAGGAAAACTGATTAATCAAAGGTGATCGAAAGCCAGCGGATTGGAAAATATTAGTTTAGCAAAAACGGTTTACCCACGATGAGAATTATGCTTTTTGCGGTTTCTTAACTGCCTACGTTACTTGTTTCTACAAAATCTACATCTTTACACAACTACAAAAAAAGCATACATTGATTCTTACCCATTTGAGTTTCCAGCTTCAGGTGTCGACATTGTTGACGTTGTGTTTCTTCGTTAAACAAGAAGCTGTAAAGAAACGAAACAAATTAATTTTAATAAATGTTACGATCTTCGATGTTCTTAGTCATCAATAATAGGCCTCTCTTATAGTTCTGACACTACACTTTGGAGTGATAATATCCTATGAATTTAGGAGGTATGGCAGTACGTCTATTGCTTGCCACCATAATTTAGTAATACATCGTGAAACTACTCAGTAGAAAAGTGTTTTGCTTTGTCTTATCAGAACACCAGTTACCGTGTTTTGCAATGATAACGTATGCAGACAATCGGATAATTTGTTAGCTAATGATTCATAACGGGAAGGAATAAATGTTGCAAACGCTGTACTGTCCACCAACAAGCAGAAACACCATATGACACACACACAGATATACACTTCCATGAAGTCATTCGATGTCATACAATGACGGAGTCGTGGGTGTTTTTTATTCACCAATGCAAACAATACATTTTAATAAACTACAGTATTTGAAACTTAGAGTATACAAACACATAAAATTGTATGTTAGCAATGTTCTTTCTGCTTTTACCTTGTATTAAACACACACGCGTTAATCCACAATTTCACGGACTGTAGAAAAACAAGTTGATGAGCTCACACACGCGCACACCAATTGATGCGAATAGACGAAAGGTAGGATCATACTATTGCGCAGCTTGTCATGTTGTATCCATGACACCGGAGGTACGGTGCAATATGCACTATCGGTATTTCATAGGAATCAAAACTATACTTTAATGTGTTCTATTTACAATTAAATATTTTTTTGGAATCCTTAATTCTTTTGCATTGTCTTGAATATACAACTTTTAACCGATGATTTATACTTATCAAAGCAATTGCTAGAATTTAAATGTACTAAATGTGCTAAAATTGAAACATTTCAGCATGGAAATGTTTCAATCCGGACATTTCACATTAAATTTCAGTCAGAACTGTTTTTTAATTAATCAAATAAATAAAATAAATAAAACAATTCCCATGCATCAGTAGATAGTTAAAAATGTATAGGTATTTATTTCTCTTTAACAGATACAAATATGGTCGTGAAAGTGCAGTAAATTATTTTCGAATGTATAACGGATTCTCCATGTGACTTATGATAATGGTGCGTATAGTGGGTTCCAAACTGCTCGCCAGACTGTTGCTACTCATATCGTCCATCACACTAATTTCGCTGATGGTACTAACTCGCTGCGGTTTGGGGGGTCTAATTTCAAAAGAAAATGGATCGATCGTTAGCGCTGCTACCAGTGGATCTGACACCGATAGCAAAAGCTACTATGTCAGCGACCAAAGACCACCAATGGCAGTGGAATTTTCTTTACAACAAAGCCATTTCCAAGCAGATGCTGAACAACAGCAGAGTGGTTACATGCAAATGCTGCAACAACGTGAAGAAGAAAACCTTAAAGAGGTAGCAAAACTGACAGCTGAAATAAAAGCTTTGAAGCTACAGATCCTACAATTAAAAAACGGGCTAGCCAATGCTGCTATTAGTATAGTTCAGCCGAATGTGGCTGATGCAGCAGTTTCTTTATCAAATGATAGTAGCTCCATAGTTATTAATGCTCCTCAAACATCGCAAATGTTGCATGATTGCACGGCTTTCATACGACGGCAAGTTGGATCGGCTGAAATACTGCACGGTTTACCGCTGAACAACGAGTACGAACTGATCCCATTTAATCACTTCACCTTTAGCCGTGTCTATCCAATCGAGCTTGGCCTAGGAAAGCGAGTTGTAGAAAAACCAATCGGCTACAAAAGAAAAGACCTTCTAAGCGCTTTGAACAAGGCGCTGGAGTCGCTCAACCGTAATGCGAGTTCTACCGCTCATCGCTACACTTTGGATGACTTCATCGAAGGTATTTATCGAAACGAGCCCACTACTGGTACCCAGTATGAGCTGTACTTTCGCACGAAGGAAGTCGCAAATCGCAGCCAGCAGCAGCAACAGATAACGCAGCATCACGAAGCACATGCGCATGGTACAACGAAGCTGATAGTCATGCGTCCCTTCGCATCACTGCAGACAGTTCAACTAGAGGCATATTCAAAACACCAAGAAAAGGAGATTATTTACATTATCCTTCCGCTGTCTGGACGCATAAACACATTTCAAAGCTTTATGGAAAAATACGTAAAGATTGCGCTCAAACACGATCGACGTGTGCACTTGACTGTCGTGTACTTCGGTGAGGAAGGACTAACTGAGGCACGTACAATCATGAGTAGAGTCATTGGAATGAAAAACAGTGGAGGCACCAACTCCAACTTAAAGCTTCTTGCTCTCAATGAAACATTCTCCAGAGGTAAGATGGCATTAGGTCGAAATCTTTCACATAGTCATAACAACAATCAGACCAATAATGCCTACTGTGTACATTATACTTCACAGCCAAGGCGTTACGAGTGGGCGCAGAAAATGTATGGAGTTCTCAAGCAAATAAAAATAACGACATATTATTATTCATGTGTGATGTAGATATCATTTTTAGCGCCAAATTTCTAGATCGATGTAGATGGAACACCAAGCCAAATAAAAAGGTAAATAGAAGATTTTGTTGGAACCATAGTCATTGTCCTTTGTGAGGTAATTAATTGCGGTGCTTGCATATATCTCAGGTTTATTATCCAGTTGTCTTCAGCCTCTACAATCCTCATGTCGTGTACACACTACAGGGCAAAGATGTGCCTGCGGAGACGGATCAGTTAGTCATTTCGAAGGATTCCGGGTTTTGGCGAGATTTTGGGTACGGCATGACCTGCCAGTACCGCTCCGACTTTTTACGAGTGCGAGGCTTTGACGAGGAAATCATCGGTTGGGGCGGAGAGGATGTGATGCTGTATCGGAAGTACGTAAGATCACATATAAAGGTAATACGGGCCACCGATCCTGGAGTCTTTCACATCTGGCACCCGAAAGTGTGTACTGGTCCAGTGATGTCCGTAACATCGAACCAGCGGCTCACCCTTGACCAATATCGGGCCTGCATTCGGTCACGAGCACTTAACGAAGCGTCACACGCACAACTTGGGTTTTTAGCCTTCCGAGATGATATCGCCGCCAATGAATACTTATTAGCTCAGGGTGCCAAACATAGCCAAGAGTCAACTACGAGCAAAAATAATCTTACCCAATCAGAGCATCCTTTTGTACAAAGTACCACGATTTCCAGTAGAGATAGCGTAATTGTTCCGGTTGGTTCGACCTGGACGCAAAATCAAGCTACCGCTAATAGGAGAGCTACATGATCGTTCATGACCAAGCATCAGGAGAGCATATGGAGGATGGAGTTTTAGCATTGGTGTTACAACAACACGATTCCTTTTCTCCTTTTCAATCTTTGCCGACTTTAACTGATTTATGATGCATAACAAACCAAAACCAAAATCTCATCGATTCTCCAGATCTTTTTCCTCGACAGATGCATAATCGTTACAAGCAGATCGATTTAAGATATTGTTACCTGGAATATAATTACTAACGTCATGCACATAACGCTATATATAAATATAACGCAACGAACAAAGAACGTTTTTAATAATACAAAACATTCATAAGCGAAATATGTTCTGGAAGCATTTAGTTATCGCTTTAATTTCGGGAAGTATAAGTACAAGCATTATGTTTAAATAATCACAGAACTAGGCATAATAGAAAACAATAAATATAGGAAGGTTTTTGATCAATAGCCTCAGAATGTGACAGGAATTTAGAAACATAGTTTTAGGAATTAGTTTTCAGTTGTTAGGAAAGGTAGCCATTTCCACCTTTGCAAAGAGCATAATACGTCTTATTATATTTTTCCATGACTTCCCACAATGCATGCTACTACATCGAGTAATAGAGTGAGAATGTTTAAATAGTGAACGAAAGAAAAGTGATGTCGTTAAAAATTTATACAATTAAATAGTATGAGTATGGGTCGTACAATGAATATGCGCATACAACTGTGCATTCATGCGATGTTTTACAAACACAAAGCGAGACAGTTTAAATCCTACATTTGTTGAGCAACATGGGCACACACATTACAAGTGCTTTTTTCTCTGTTTTCCTTAATTGTGATAGTGCCGTGACTCATATCGTGGAGTATGGCAGAGCGAAATGTCCAAAGATAGAACGAAAATAAAATTGTACATTATTGGTACAACAGCAGTCGAAGTGTATATAATATTTAATTGTCTCCGTAAAACTTAATAAAACATCAACGAACCACACGTTTATCAACGAACCACACGTTTATCAACGAACCACACCAACGAAGGCCGCCAAATAAAACCGGCATAATTCTTTGGCTTTTCTACAGATGTGTTAAAAACTTTCTCAAAAATAGACAAGTCAATTGTTTTTGATTGAGCTATGAAAGAAAAAAACAACGTAAGAAAGACATCAACGTTGAAAAAAAAGTGCAATTATAATTGCACTTCAAAGAAACCAAAGTGAAATAAACAGGTACAACCAAAAGGGATAAATTGCTTTTGCCACAAAACAAAACACTGTTTTGCATTTTCATTTTCACTTATGTTTATTAAATGATAAAAACTAGCTCATCAACATTTCTTTATTTTCGTTTGAATGCGATCACGAAATTAACTACTGACAAATATCACCGCATACACGCCACGTACACAGTCGTAAGTATTTGAAATACAAATATGTTTCGACTAAATACCCTACAGTAAATGTTATTTTTATTTGTTATGCTTAAACGAGTTCGAGAGAGTTTAATTTAATATTCTACTAATTAAAACAAGTGGCGAGACGGTCATGTTTATGTTGAAAAAAAAATAGAGCCAGCTGGGATGGGTATTTGAGTACATGTTTTTTACAATTTGTACTTTTTGTGGTTGAGTTGCCACCTAGCATTCAAGTTTCGGAAGTTCTCGTAAAACTGAAATGACTTTGTTTCCGTTCTGCTACCGTAAGCAAATTAAATTAATAGTTGTCGGAATTTGGGTGGTCTGTTGGCGTTCCTTCGCAACAAAAATGCACGATTCGAAGGTTAAAAGCACTTCAGGGGTCACCTGATTTCAAGGTTCTGGGAATTCTGCTGTATAGTTGGATCACTGAAAGTGAAGAGTTAACGTTCAGCGTCGACAGCATGAACCCAATGTGATGAGCGTTTGCATAGTGCCTCCAAAAGTCCAAACCGAATGAAGGGCGGTAACGTAACATTATTCGCATTATAAGAGAAAAGGTGATGAACTTGAAAATAAAATTGTTTGCAATTTCACAAAATGCTACCACTGGGTCAGAGAAATGCTTTAACACGTTGAACGCTATGTGTTTTTTAGGAATAATGTTTGATATTCCGAATAGATCATCTTAGCCGGTTTAAAGAAGCGAAACAGACCAATAGGCCTAAAGTTTGTGTAAAAATATAGATTTTCTTGACCATTGAAACAATCGAAAAAAAATCATGAGATTTTCCTCACAGCAAAAATGGAGAGAAACATTATGAACTTGTGCCCGCTCATAATGTTTTCCAAACATATCCACGCATATCCCAGCTATGATGATGATTTAGAATGATTCGTGCGTAGCGGTTATCAATGATGATTGATCCATTTAGTTCCGGTTGAGGGTAAAAAAACCCATTTTCACAATATTCGTTGTCGGTGCCACTGGGGGTTTGCTGAAATAACCTGATTTCGACATATCTCCCCCCCCCCCCCCCTTGAGTCTTCTTTGAATCCCTCGGTTTAAATGTCAACGGACTTGTGTAACGCTTCGGTGCACCTCTTGGGAGCATGATTAAGGTGGAGGGTTAAACTAAACTTTCCAATAGAATTATCCGGACTAATGGTGTACCGATGAGCCGAGGTCGTTCGCCGAACCAATTCTGATGAGATTATTGATATATGTGTCATGACCGGAAAAACCTAAAGTCATCTGATGTGGTAATACCAAACCAGTTTTGGTTTAATTTTAATGGTTTAGAAGGTAATTATCAAACCCATAGAGGAACATTTATGCAAAAATCGTCCGCCAGGAATCCCGCAGGTTCAGAGGTCGTGAATGATCAAGGGGCTTCGGACAGAGCAATCCCTCTCCCGCTCGGTACCCGATAATTTGAAATTTTCCGCCATTGAAGCTGCCGGTAAGCCCACCCTGTACCCATTGTTACTTACAAAAATCTTTCCCCGCTGAACAACCGAATAGGGTTGTAAAATGTCTGGTTTGTCTAGGGTCTTCTCGTGTATTCCATTTACATTTGCGTGATTTGCATTATGTGACAAACAAGGAATCGGTTAAGTAAACGATACTAAATAAAAGACGCTCATCTGTGCTTTAGTTCAACAACCTCCAGCTACTACGGTTTGCTGAACAGTAGGCTTAACTTCGGTTGTCGGACAACATTGTTACTCCATGGTAAAGGGGGGGGGGGGGGGGGGGGTGATATCGTGTAGGGTTCAAGTTTAGATCGCATACGTTGCGGGAGTACTCCCACAAAATATGATATAAAAGGAATATGATGAAGTGAAAATGCTAATGGCTGCCATAAGCCCACATTCTGCGGCAGTTTCAATCACAACCCATGTAGTGGCGTGTTGATTTTCACGCGTCCATGCACAACCGGATAGAACGGAGAGGTCGTCGCCGTTGCATTTGACTACACTGGACGTCGTGGCGATCATCGGAGTATGATAATCGTTGACTGGATTTTCCATGCTCGAGGGCAATATGCGGCCCATTCTAGCCGGGGTTAATAGTTGCGGTCTGGGAACTTGGCACAATGATCCTTCTTCTCTTTCTCCTTTTTTTCTGTTTTTACACCTACGCATTACGTTCGCATCCACCAGTCAGGCCAGAAAAGGTACAACTGTTTTTGACTATGGTCTACTAGCTCATGGCTTTAGCTATGTGGTGTATGCTGGAACGTAATTATAAGGGATAGCACCAACCAGTCAAACGGAGGGTGGGCTTCTCTCTCTCTCTCTCTCTCT
>KB703003.1:0-22357 GCA_000349165.1 Anopheles christyi | reverse complement strand
AAAAATGAGAATGAATCACACACGTCGCCTCACCTTCCTATTCTTCTTTTGTATCCCATACTTCCGATCATTCATATTCAACACGTTGTGGCTTTAGCGAACTGCTTGGTCCATTTTTCCTGCGTTGCGAGGATATACCATGGGAGAGAGAGAGAGAGAGAGAGAGAGAGAACAAAGTCAACGAGTCGGAAATTCGGTTTACTTTACGGAGGCCGTCCTTCTTTCGCAAGATAGGTGCTAAATGTAAGCACAGTGCTTTCAGAGTGTCTTTTCCATTTCTCTTTTTTCCCTTCTGTGTTCATCATGCATGTTCCAGCGATGGAGACGCCTGGTCGAGTAACGTAGCTCGGAGCGATTGTTCCAAAGGGTAGTCCGAGGCGTGAACAATCGTGCGACCAGTGGATTAGTGCTGTTAATGAGGGTAGCGTCCGCCTTTCTTGTTGCCACTGCATCCGACGATCTCGCATTGGAATAGGTGATGAAAACTGATCCTACCATCAAAATAGACACTAGTACTTTCATGGAAAAGTAAGAGAATCGCTTCAAAAGGCTCTGGAGAAGCTTCCTTTATTTGTGACAAATGGAAAAGAGGGGAGCAAACTAATGTGAGTGCTCCTAGCTCAAATGTACGAGCATCGTCTGCACAACCAGATTTGCTACATGCCTTTGCCATCGAAACCCATACGCGTTGGTTTGCTGATACTTTCTTACCTCCCTTGGTCGACGAGTAAAGCGAAGGCAACAGACAACACCATTAGTCGTAAGCCGTACCAAATGGCACAAGGTAAAGAAGGCCAGCTCGAGCGATATATGGCTCCAACGCTCAGTGAATGGAAAAGCTATGTCTTGTGGTGCTTTATAATGTCTTAATCACCATATAACTTCTATCAATGTGAATGTGAATTTTTTCTATTGTACTTTTTATCGTCCTGGAAACACACGTATGTTGCATGCCTGTACGGTACGGATATGCGAGACGATAGTGGACGAAGATGCGAAGGGTTCCATAACTAATCGTGGTGTATCTGTCAAAGTCACAACTGCACAGCATGCTGGGTTTATGTTTCGAATAGAGTTTGAAACAAACGTAGGGTGGCGAATGTGGGTATTATCACCCATTTTACATCTATGTCTTTTGAGCGATTATGTTGAATAATCAAAGAATTTCAAAAGTGAATTTGCACTGCAGATAGTCTTGGTTCGGGTTATTTGTTTTCAAATGTTTATTAACATACGGTTTAGGAAGGGTTTGGGATTAATGTGTCATACACACTTTTTTATCTTTGCGAATTCAATCAACCAAATCGTACCAACGGTTTTTTAACGATCCCTTTTGTCCAACGCATACGGAATGGTTTCAACCAATTGCTTATCGTTGGACAGTATCGTCACTAGATGCTGACAGACATGAACTCTTTGAAACTGCACCCTTAGGAATTGTGGTTTCAAACTGACCATTTTTACCACAGAATTATCTATCCTTTTCCTCTTTGCTGCTCATGTCCACCATGCTGCTGATTTAAAAGTTCCTTCCCGTTTTTCTTTCTGTGGTTAGAGTGGTTCTCTCTTACAGTCATCATACTAACCACGATTCATTTGTTCAGGATGCTTTGCGTCTGTTACAAAGTATGTAGCATTGGACTCGAAGATCCGAACTACTGAATGCGCACGGTACGTAAGGGAACTCTCTCCGAATGAAAGACCATCATTCAGACAGTTTGTTTTGTCCATGCGTCAAACAAATTGTTGCGATAATGAGCAAATCAGTCATCAGACACACTCACCATGTGCTAATTCAAAAGGGGTGAATATCGTAAGATGTCAGCCCACGGTCACTTGGGACACAGGAGTGGGACAGCAGTTCGCCATACTTTACCAGGGAAAAATGAGTTACTGTCAGATGTGGTAAACGACCCGCTCCAGTTCTCGGGCAAGGTTCTAGAGTTGCTTGGAGGGAGGAAAATCATTTATAATTTACCGCACAGTCGTTAACCAACATCATTGGTTTAATTTGGCATTGTTGGGTGAACACTTCCTATTGCTGTTAACCTACCACTATGACCGTCACTACCACCGCTACCACAGTTTGGCATTGCTGTCGTTGGAATGCAGAGCTCCGATCGCTTTGCAATGTGCGTGTTGGTACGAGGAAGCATTCTCTCCTTCAGACATTGTCCACATTCCGAACGCTCCGAAGTTGTTTTCAATGTGCCCGTAGCCTACTGCACGAGTCGAGATAATGGTACGATTGATAAAGTATTTTCCACAGGAATTCCGATGCTCACTTTTCATACGCTTGGAATGCTATGGAATCGGTTTGTCGTTGACTGTAGTGTCCTCGATGATGAAGCATTAGACGCATTTGCTGGCGATGTATTTGAACAATGTGAAAATAAAGGTGTTATCCACAGCATCCAATAGGTTTGGATGAATGTTCCACGTGGTTTGTGAATTGAAATTAGATCGTTATCATCTTTAAACTCTTTCTCTGTGTTAATAATGCCAAAATCACAACATTTTAAAAGAGTACATAGAAGAAAAACTGCAAGAAAACAAACACAATAGTTAAGTGAAGCATAATTTCACACACTTAAATTTGATAAACAAATTTACACAGATAAAAAATGTTCAATAATATTCGTTCATATATTTTGAAGAAAATTATTCTTCAATACCCAACATACACAAATAAACTACATTCTTCAACTTTTCTAAATAGATATAAATTGATGTTCTTTATTCATATAAAAAATTGCACCAGATACAGCGGCTACCTCTTCAGCATAATTCCACGGAAATTACTCTCAGTTCAGTATAATTAACAATGTCGTTTGATTAAAAACAGGTTTCTGCATAAAATTACAGTAAATAAATAATGAAAATTGAAGTACATGCAACCATCCCTTGACCCTTGAAAAAAGATCGCTCTTCTATTGTAGCAGAGGAAAACCTTGGCAGAGAATTTTAAGACATACAAACGGCTGTAACAAGCGATCAGTGCACAACATCATGGAATCATGGCGCAAAACAAGCTGTTAATATCTTGTTTATTAACGGCTAAACGAGTTAAAGGGTAATTTAATTGGTGGACTATAAACCTTTCCAGGCAGCAGTGCCCGCAGCTAGTGATGATAACGATAATACCACACCAAGCGCTAGTAGATTGCCAGTGGGAAAAGGAACATTATTCGACGAAACGAACTGTAACTAATCTCTTTCCTTCTCCGGGCAATATAGCATTAGGGAGGTATGGTAAAGGAAAGCGCCTGCGGGCTCAAAAGGTTTCGACTGCCACTTACTAGCGCACTGATAAATGAAGTTTCTCTTCCTGACTAATTACCGTACAAACATCGATTGGCTTTGGTTGGCGAAGAAAACCAGGCACCACTCAACCCAAAAACCCAAAAGGTGTGGAAACTGGTTCTTTTACTGGTTGAGAAAGTCTTGCAACGTGCAAACATACTTAAGCGATGAAAGACAAGGATGTAAGTTACCTTCCGAGGATGTGTAGTATAAGAGTCGTCCAGCAGCATCACCACCATCATCTGCATGAAGGACGATGTGCCGATGAGGTCACAGCGACTGTAGCGAAAGTGTCGAAGAGTGCCCTGAAAGCAATGCTCTCTATCATAATTGAATCATCAAAATTTATTCGATTGCAAAATGGTTCGCTTTCATGTGCTATCATGTTGCTCTTGCGAGCACTTCATTTTAGACTGATTGTCTTTGATTCAGATCGTTGGTTGGCAGCAAGGAAGAACTAGCCAACGGTGGGAAGATGCGACAAAGATGGAAAAAGGGGCTCGAGCCCAGGGGGCATTTTGCTAGGAGCCACCGAAGGCCTTGATCATTAAACAACACAAATCGATTGGTGAGGCAATCGAGGTAGAAAAAGGATGTTGGATGTAATTGCGCTTTATAAATTCCGCTTACATCCAGCGAAAGGTAAAGATGAACGTTTACATCGATTGATCATGCCTTTTGTGTGATGTGGTAAAGGAAAAGTATTTAATTTTTGTAAAAATGTGAATGAAGTTTACCATTGAAAGAGTTTTTTTTATAATAAAACTCTCTGTTTGATAATGCCAAAACACAGTCGCCCAGTTCCACACCATCTCGAAACAATTAGGAGATAATTGAAACAGCTCTCCGGCAAGGTGGTTTCGAGTTAAATTAAAATCGCAATTAAACACACAATCAAAAACTAACAAACCAAACTTAGTTAGTTGTCTACTACTTCCTGTGCCTAACCGAGCAAAATGTGACGAACTGAAGGGAGGGAATGATGTTTCTTGTTTTTTTTTTCTATCGCGCATACCTTAAAGCAGAAGGAAAATACTTGGTAAACCAACCCTCTTCCTGGGTGTCGAGGTTTGCCGATGCAAAATTCTACATCGCCAAGCCCCAGCCAGACTCGGAAGGAAGGAAGAATGGACTGGGAGAATTGACAGTTTAATTTCAACTTTCATTTAAAACTAAGTTAATTCAATTACTCCACTGCACCTAGTACCGGATGTACTGCTTTTCCTATCTAGCCTTACTGGGAGCATCATTTTCGCCATGATCGTCATCATCCTTGACATGGATGCAAAGTATCTGTCCCTAGCGCTGTGGTTGTAGATGGGAGGGGAGTATCGTTGATTGTGTTATTGCGCATAGAGCGCTCGAGGTGCCGGCCGACAGTTACATCGACATTTGTCTTGACTTTGTCCGCAAAGTTTTTACTTATCCCTTCAACTAACGGTAGCGAGATCTTTGCTCTGGGCTAACTCTACTTGTTGAATGTGACCGCATTCTCCAATAAATCCATCAAAACATATCATTGTAGGTCGGTGTAATACCCTTTTCATTAAACCAACATACAACACCAGCGCCCCTGCAATCATAAAAAGAGAAATGGGCTTGTGTCCAATATCCGTCCACTAGAGATTATTTGGCACTAGTTTTATGGTCTCGCTTGCAAACAGGTGGCATTAACTACCTTTGGCTGTACTCGTCGTCACAATCGTACTATACTCAGTTTGTTTTTCCATCCTTTCCTACCCCTCAAACTGGACAGTGCCAATCATACCGGAGTTTCTTTACGACATCAGACACCCGGATGCCCCGCTGGCCAGCTTTCCCAAGACACCACCGACCACACCGTGTGAAAAAGAAGTGACGACACCGTACAATGGCATCGACGTTACCACGCAAGGTTACGGTAGGTTACGGCTCTCCAATGGCTACTCGATGGAACATAACTTTTGGTTTACTAACAATCTTTTGCCCTATTTTCCTTGCATTACCCCCCCCCCTCCCCGCACCACACTCCACCCCTTTTTTTCACAGATAATGCTAGCTGGTACGCTGAACGGGAGGAACGGCATAAGGAGCTGGTGGAGGAAACGGTCGAGGTTGGGCTTATGTTTGCCTCGAAAGCATTCGTTCAGCTCCTGGCTAATCCAATCGTTGGACCGTTGACGCACAAGTATGTATCACGGTCATTTGGCCACTCTATCGAACGTGTTTTACCCATTGTCTCGTTCCAATGCGGCTTTTCCATGTTGCCCACAGAATAGGTTACAGTATTCCGATGTTTGCCGGATTCGTCATTATGTTTATCTCCACTCTGAGTAAGTAATTGTCTAATTGAAAATAATTATTTCCTTAGGATAGATTCCTCAAACGATCTAAAACATGCATCGTGTACGTCTGTTTTGTCCAGTTTTCGCATTCGGAAGAACGTACTCCGTACTGTTCCTGGCCCGAGCATTGCAGGGTATCGGTTCATCCTGTTCGTCGGTGTCGGGCATGGGCATGCTGGCCGATCGCTACACGGACGACAAGGAGCGGGGTAACGCGATGGGCATCGCCCTTGGTGGATTGGCACTGGGCGTACTGATCGGACCTCCGTTCGGTGGCATCATGTACGAGTTTGTAGGTAAATCGGCCCCATTTCTTGTGCTATCGGCGCTGGCACTGGGTGATGGACTGTTGCAGCTGATCATGCTTCAGCCGTCGGTCGTCATCGAGGAGTCGGATCCACCGTCGCTGAAGGCGCTCGTCACTGATCCGTACATCATCATTGCGGCCGGTGCTATCACGTTTGCGAACATGGGCATTGCCATGCTAGAACCGTCGCTACCGATCTGGATGATGGACAACATGGGTGCAAGCCGATGGGAGCAGGGCGTAACCTTTTTACCCGCCTCCATCAGCTACCTGATCGGGACGAATCTATTTGGTCCGCTGGGGCATCGTATTGGACGGTGGTTGGCAGCTTTGCTGGGACTGGTTATTATCGGGTTGTGCTTGCTATGTGTAAGTAATGCTCAGAAGATCGCATATTCGCAACATTTCTCAGCTTTAATATGTCAATCCTACTACCTTGCACAGATTCCGATGGCTACCTCCATTAACCATCTGATTTTACCGAATGCGGGACTCGGATTTGCTATCGGTATGGTCGATTCTTGCATGATGCCCGAGCTTGGCTACCTGGTGGACATTCGACATTCGGCTGTGTACGGTAGCGTGTACGCTATCGGTGATGTTGCATTCTGTTTGGGTTTCGCCATCGGTCCGGCTCTAAGGTACGTTCATATGGCCAGTCTCTGTCTCCGATCGAGTGTGGGGTTTTTGAAATTACAACTCAAGTAGCACACCACGTACGATATCCTTCATGCGAGTTGCTTTATTTATTTTTACATCGACCCTTTTTGCTTTCTTTACAATCAATTCAATAGTGGCACCTTGGTAAACACCATCGGCTTCGAGTGGATGCTGGTTGGGATTTCAATCCTTTGCTTCGCATACGCACCGCTGTTGACTTTCTTGAGAGCACCACCGACCAAGGAGGAGAAGAAGGTAAGCATTAACGGCATCGACAATGCCGGAATGTCACTCGAAAGTGGACCGTGCAGTAGTTCTTCCACCAACGTTCCGAAACCGACCACTCCCGAAAAGGCTCCATCGAATGGAAAATTGACAAACGGAAATGGGTACATTAACGGGACAGCTGAAACGGCCATTGATTGTCCATCACCGAATGGTGGTGAAAATTATGTCACAAAGCTATAGACATACCCTGCCTTTGAATCGTTTACTCAGACTTTGCCAGATCTTTTCCACACTCCTCCTGATTGCTCTCTTTTTCCTGGATATATATATCTGATAAGCTTTTAATATCATTTAATCACCATGGAAGAGTGTGAAGTTGACTTACGTTACAAGTGGTGATTTAGTTATTATTACTTTTGTTTTCCATAATGTGTACATTAACGTGCATTTAAATATCGTGTTTAAATGTATAGCTACGATGTGTGTTTAGTTGTAAAAATCGATGGTATCCTCTGCTTGGAACCAAATAAAGCTTTTCATTTGTACTTTGTACTTTTATGTTTGTGTTTATTATTTTTATATACTTTTCAATAAGAGAAGCTTTCTCGATTTAAGTTGCACAGGTTTGTATGTTCTATTTTAATTTCATTCGGTTTTTTTTTTAATTGTCCATTTTATTTTAATGTTGGTTTTAATTTAATTTGATCTTCTTTTTTAGACCCATTTCGGCTCCTGCTCTGGCTAGATATGTCAATGTATTATGCATCAAACCGCACTAATTATTGTTAACGAAAAAACAGTACATTTCATTACGCGTAATATTTTTTCTTTCAGTCCCTTATTGTTGGAGAGCGCTCGTCAGTACGATACGTAACGTACCAAAATGAGGAGGAGGACGAATAAAAAAGTTCCACCAGCAAATAAAATCGAAAACAGCAGTAACAACAAATAAAACCAAGAAGCCAGATGCTTCTTAAAGACTGTAATCTCGGCAAACTGCATCATTATAATCATATATGGATCAAATGCGATGTTTCTTTCTCAAAGCCTCTACCATCGTAGAGGTAAGCCTAACAAAAACAGCAAAGATGATAGAATGAATGTGCAACTTTGAAGGAACAATAATTTGGCCCAAAAGGGGTAACCATACCCTTCACTTGTTATGCGAAGCACACAGAACAGAAATGTTCACCACGATGAAAAAAGTGTATGCATGTAAAAAGAAGTCTTAACTCACAAAGTTATCAGTAGCAATACCTCTAACCATGCTGCTCTGTTTTACTAACACTAGAACAACACACGCACACGTCTCTAGAAGACAGATCACGGCACATTATAAAGCAGCCAACTCATAGTCCACATACTGTAACGCTGTCGACGTAGAAGATGAATTATTAACTATTAGCTTAAACAATCTATAATTACTCCCTGCAAAATACTAAGTCAATCGATTTCGTCATTGCTTTTGAGTGACAAAGCCGAGAGAACCATTTCCTTTCAATTCGATAACGCGCAAGCGGCGAGATTTGATACGAGGATTGCACATCGTGATTGAAAGGATGTTATTCAAAAGCATCGATCGAAATCGACCTAGCCTGCTGCGACCAGTCCGAGCGTGCAGTTAAGCAGAGAGCAAAGCGAACAAGGATCTTCGTACCCAAGCGGTTATACAGTTCTGTTTGTGCTACTTTCAAGGTGAGTTTTCATTGACCGATCAAGCGTAACCTCGGTACACATCATTTGGTTACCTAAGTTTTTAACGTTTGTTCGATCGACTGAAACGCTAGCAACCGAATGTACAGATGGGATCGTTTTTCCCTTGGACACAAGTAATCTGGTAAAAATACCAAATCCTGCTTCCAGAACTGCCAGACGACACTACAAAGCTCCTGGTAGGTGGCATGGCTGTATCAATGCTGGAAAAATACTATTGAACAAGAGCAAAACAAAAAAAAAAAACCTTCAAAATATATTAGCTACTTGACAGCTTCAAGCTATCTTGTTCTTTAACTATCAAACAAACAATCTTTACAATGTCCTATCCGTGTTTAGCTGTAGGATGTTGCAAGAAAACAAATCTGACCACAATATGGGAAAAATACGATACTAATTGCATGCAATTGCTGCAAAAACTCTCTGATCATATAACTATTTCACACTAAAAACGTGCGTTCCATAGAGTGGCACAACGCGCTACTAATATTTCCTAAACGAAAAGAGTATAATAATCTGTGCTAATCACGTGATTGCTGTCTATAGCTTGAACTACTACTGGCGCTATAAAAAAAAAATAAAGAAAAACAAAAGCAACGTAATAAAGGTATACTCCAATATCCACACATCTAATAGAGTACACATACGAACGAAAGGCTAATTCTTGCAGTTACACTAGCTCCCACAAACAAACTTAGAGGAGGTTCACAACATCTAAACCCCGATACAGATGGTGGCGATAATCTCTTTGCAAAATTTGAATGGCTGCAAGTTTTGCTAGACACTATCATTCACCCTACTGACAATGTGGGGGCACAGAATCATTATCATTGGGTATTATTCGTATCTAGCTACTATTGAAGTTTTTGAGTTGTTGAAACAAAAAAACAACCTACAGTATACACTATACTTATCTCTATTGACAGATATTCAAAGGCAATAAAAAGGAAACTACTTAATAAATAGTTCACTTCCGCTTTTTAAAGCATGGAAGAACTTATTCGGGTGTGTGTGGTTGAATTTTGGCAGAGAAAAAAAACCCATCTTAGTACATGAATTGGTGAAAAATACACACCCTTTTGTAAGTCTATAATTTATCCACTGCTTAGTAATGAATAACATGCTACTGCTAAAATCAAAGGCATTTACAAAGAAAACCAAACAAGAACTCGATGATGACGATGACGAATTGCTGACTCAATCAAAAACTAACATCAATCGAACATCGATAATGCGTTGTACAGGGTTTGTAGTATGATGTCAGGCATTGGTAAAATTGGTGAATTGGAAAAAAATCCTGCTAAAGAGCAAAAAGCTTAACAATCGAAAAACATTTAAACGACACTATGAACACAAGCACTCACACATTAACCACAAAATGCATTTTACATTTCCGTATCCTTTCTACAGTAGAATACAGATTATCATGTACTACTAAAATAATGCTAATATTCTGTTCGTGAAAGTGTGTGGAAACATATGTTGTGTTGGAATTATCCGTTGTCGTCACATCGTTGTGCACATCACTGTTACAATAGGACGGGTGAACACAACTGTAGAAAAGAAAATTCGGTCCACCGTGAGCCGTGTTATTGTGAGATAGACAATAACTTTTGCTGATGTATCTTTGAACGGGGAAAGCGTTTAAATGAATCTTATCAACACGAAAGAAAATACACTGAAAAATCATAGCACTGGATCCTGACTGGAACGTCCCTCAAGCTTTTAAGGGTGCTTATGGTGATCTACGAATCATTGTCTGTATAATATCATTGTTATTACTGTATCGTGCACTTGTACCACCCGGCCGAAGGGATTTCAATTGCGATTGTAAAGAATGAACTCTTCGCTAGTAAGTGACATCAGTTCAACAACTTGTACGATGGATAAGTTACGGTTTATCTGCATAATTATGTACTTTATTCATTTGTTTACAGTATTTTGTCGAACTTGCCAAACAGTAGTACACGAGCAACATATGTATCTAACTAACTATTTAAAACAAGGCTGGTATGGGGTCACAGAATCACAGGAAAATCGTATCAATAGGTAAATGATCGAAGTAAACTAAAAATCAAACTAAACTACAAAGAACTTCTACATGTCGATAGATAACGATGATTTGTCCCGTAATTCGTTTTGCTCTCAGATTACATATCTGTTAGTGCAATACAAAAGTAATGTAATTAAAATAGTATTTTAACTACACTTTTTTTCAATCTAATTTATGATACACCCCACCTCCATTTTGTATTAGCATTATTTTATTATAGAAATACTTAGAAAAAATAACTGCGTAAGCAACATATCCTTCGCCTTTTCGTGCATTCCCGTTTTCCAATATTTTTCTGAAATAATACATAGCTTAATCAGCCGTATGATCAGGTGATCAAAACGAATTCCACAACCTACACAAATTTCATCTAACCATTTTAACTATGCAAAGAATTATATAAAAAGCAACAAATAGCATAAGATATTCTACTATCATTTACTATTAAGAAATAAAAATCCAGATAAACGTAGAAAAGCCTCAAATTGTTGTTATAATACATAGGAATAATATTACTAATATTCTTATTATAGTGCTTTAGTACAGGAATGATTAGTGCAGAGATGGATTGATAAGGTGGAGAGGAAATAATAATAACAATATTTACAAGCTGTGCTGAAAAGCGAGACATTCCATTTGTTGTACCATTTGATATTCAAATACGGATTAGGAATATCGGTAAGATAAGCGATCCCTAGATTATGCTAGTAAACGGCAAGAAGAAGATGAAATAACGAAAGAAAAGAATCATGCTAACCTAATTGGTAATAACAATATACACAAACAATTTATAATACAGATAAATTTCTACTATATACTCCTAATACATATATACAAAATGAATATATACATAACATATAGGCATGGAATATAATAGATGTATGGTGATACTCTATGGGAGCGATGTTATAAAATGTATTTGCAGAATATTTTGTGCAGTGACCTAAATTGGTCCGTTTTTTAACACATTTATGAGTGTATCCATTCGCTGTGACTCAACCGAACCACTGGGTAGACGTAAAATTTAACTAGTAAACAAAAAGTGGTAGCTATTGCACGTGAACAGAGGCAAATGCCTGCCAACCCTACTGTTATAATCATGCTGATACTAAAAATATGTACAATCAAGACGAACAAAAATGGGGAACACAGAATAAAGTTGTTGGTGACATCTACTGGTAGTTGCGTTTTGTTTTTGATTATTTTATTCCTGCCCAATCACTTATGCAAACATATTCACGTATTCCAATATCTTCGGATCACAGCGAAAGTCGTACATGATGGTGTGCTTTAGCAAACAGTACTTTTCGTAGATCGCTATACTCTCATCACTTACAGTTGGAATGGCAATATCATTTTGAATTTCCTTTTCCGGCGTTGCATTTGCGATGATGATTTCATTGTTGTGTATCGAAAGTCCACCACTCTCGTTCATCTGTGCATGCCGGTTGTATTGGTGCGGAGAAGACGGCCTTACCGGATGGCCTGCTGAATTACAGATTCGGTTGATTTCGGCATACTTTTCGTACCTAGGTGGTAAGATCATATAAAATTATTAAATGTCTTTTATATGTTCCAAACTAAAGTACCAAAGAAATCATCCGAAGATGAAAAAAAAACCTACTTTAACATATCCGTCTTTTTGGGCATTCGTATTTCGAACCCATATATGTCGTTAGTCATGGGAAACATGGAACTGAGCGTAACGGGATCTTCAGCACGGCTGCTGTTGTTGCTGCTGCTTGGTGCCGTATTGCGAGTGCTTTTCTCTTCTTCGTCCGATTCAGACTCATCTTCCGAACGATCGGACGACGAACTGTTGGCCGAGCTGGTTGACGATTGACCCGTAAGTGATGGATTCTTAAGAGCAGTACTTTGCTGTCGGCGAATTGGTTCGAATGGGCTGAAATGAGACCGAAAAGCGGGAGCTAGGTTCCGCGATAGATGGCTCAGCTGATAGTCGATATGCTCCTCGAAGGAAGTAAGCTTATAGTCGTAGTGGAAATTTGAATAATAATCTATAATTTCTGCATCATTCGAGTGTATCTTAATTAGTTCCTTTACGACGCGATTCTCATCACTGACTGCGGCCGGCAAGCAGTTCATTACGAATGGGCTAACCCATTGCGTAAGCGGAATAGAAGATATTTGGCGTATCTCATCGAAACGTGAATTATGTATATAGAAATCCGTTTCCAGATCCCAAATGTGTAGCGTTTCTGCAAGGAAGATATGTAAGCGATGAATAGCTGTTAACTACAATGCGGAACCATCTTCTGATACTCACTGTTCACTTCCGCCTTCGAAGGAATGTAGTAACCGAGGAATAGATTGATGCTGTGCTGTTTCTCCGTATCGCTGAAGGTATTGCTGTAATATCGACTGAGCGTTTGCATGATGTCATTTCCTTGCGAGGCCCATACCGCCGTTTTTCGGTATGTTTTGATCCGATGAACCAGCTGCGACCCTCCGTACTGTAATGCAAGCGTATCCCCATGATCCTCATATAAATTCTCGAGCATCGTTATACAATCAGACTCGAACTCTAGTTTGCGCTCCTTCAAGAACCCTAAATCATACAACTGATGAGCCAGGACGCACTTGCCAATCGCAAACTGTGCCGTATTGGTACGATCGAGACAGTCAACACAGTTGACCCGCACAATGCCCGTCTGCTTTTGGTTTCGCTCGTCGTCCAAATAAAACATTCCCGTTTGCTGGATAACTGTTTCTGCGATCTTTGCAAGCTTTTCCATAACGTTTCCAGTGCCTCGGCTCTTGCGTGCCATATCAAAATCGATGTACCTGATGCGAAGGTGAGGAGGAAGAAACTGATTCAGATAGCTAACGGTCGAATACATTTCTTCACTGAGTAGGCTTTCGTGGCGACGCTTTTCTCTAGTTTTCACTAAGTTCAATATAATGACGGGTGCGCCATAATGAAACATCAGTCGTTGATAGTGCTTGCCGGCTGTCTCGCCGTACGGATCCGAAAGATCAATAGCAATCTGTGGCTTCGGTACCATTTTGCTTACGTCTTGCGACCAATGCGAAGGTACTGATCCTCGCAATTGCGTAAAGCTGCACATTCGATTCCCGTCTAGGACAATTTGTTCCGTTTCCACTTCGTTCGCTACGTCACCGTGGAAGTTGGCACCACGCTTCAGGAATCGTGTTCCAGCGTACCGTGTGCTTCGTCTGGCTATCAAGCAAACATACACCTGCCGACCAAAGATGCTGATGCTCGACTGACTGATGAATCCGTGTATGATTTCCAACATCCAGTCCTTGTGCACAACGTCCTGCATCGGTTTCAGCTGAAAGGCGTTCCAAACGAACCGTTCCCGCGACACACCCCGAAATGCGTACGTCATTTTTTCGCCGGTTCGATTCTGCCAAACAAGCGGCTCATCCTTCACTATGTCGCAACGGGTGCCGACAAACTTTGGAGCGGAAAGATTGTATTGCAAACTGTGGGTAAGATCGTAGCTGTAGCTAAAATAGAAATTGCTGTTTAAGTCAACATTGTTGAACATCTTCACGTAACGCTGCTCCAGTGGGTGCATCTGTTTGCCCGATGTTTCGTTCACCCGTATCATGGCAGTATCTTTAATGGTGTAGATGATATGCTTCCCAATGAAGGCACACCGTGTTCGCTTCGTCACCAGAATCAGATAGTAGCCTTCTAGAAACTTCACAAAACCTAGAACGCCATACGCACTAATCGATCGAACGAAGGAACGGGACTGCACAAACTTGCGTATGTCCCCCTTTTCGAGCTCGTTTGGATTTTCATAAATAGAAAGCTCTGGGGCACGCCTATCAATTTCCAGTACGCGGAATCGCGTCTCCTTGCTATTGCTCCCTATCAGGTAGAGTTTCTGTACGGCAGAAATCAGACAAAATATTAGCCATCAAGTTGGTTATTTTTCTGCAGCTTGTAAATACTCTTACCGCTTTTGTCTCGAATAGTGCCACCTTCTGTATCGAGCTAATCAATGGTTGAAATTGTACATGCTGATCCATTGTTACCGTACGCTTCTCAATGCACTGCAACAAACAGTGCAATAGTTCGGCTCTACCTTGTTGAACGCCTTCACTATTTACGAACCATTTAACTTATCAGCGTTGGTCTTCAGTTGTCATTGCTTCATCGAGTGTTCGCCGTGATTCATAACACTCGACGAAACATTTGTTTATGTTTGCTGATGGTACTTTTTTACCTTTTCCAGAAACAACCAAACAAGCATTGTAATTTGCCCCATCGTTTTGCCAATTTTATTAAATATTTTGCTTATGTTGTTGTTAGAGGTAACCACAAATTCTACATACTATTTCGATATTTTAAGGATTCAGTTCGAATTTGCAGTTCGGTAGTGCTTGTTTCAACGTTTTTTCCACCTCTTGTACATTTTTCACATCTGGCAAATCAAACGTTTTCACGTGCTGCAGCTGCGAGAGCTGTTTGAGTTGCAGCAATCCATGATCGGTGACATTGCCACATTTGGAAATTTGCAGCTCTTCCAGCGTCTTGGCGACGTATCGCAGCTTCCATAAAGCTTGATCGTCAATATAAACACAGTTATGAAGGACGACTTTCCTGAGCCGGCTCAATCCATCCAGGTGATCGAATCCAATATGCATTATTCCCGAATCTGTCCCATCGAGTTCTTCCATTAGCACCGGTATCGATTCGTCCGGAAGTGCGTTAAAGTGCACGTGCACTCGGGTGTCCTTCACAAATTTTGCCCTTGCTCCATTCTTTAGCAACCATTCGGCGCAAAGCCGATCAGGTCCAACTTTCTTCAGCCGGGCACGATCCACTCGGTTGAACATCATGTTCACCCAGCCCCAGAATGGCCTGCTAACTTGTTTCGTTGGCAGAGGCAACGGCTTCATCTGCGATAGTAACTTCATCGTCGGTCTAAGGGTAAGCATTTTCTAAAAGTAAAAACAAATATCACTTACACATACAACTGGATATCATAAAACCTTATCTCACCGGAAAGGTTTCTTACTCCTGTACAAAAGATTTCATTGTTTGGTGAACTTAAGCCGGCAAGCTGTTTTACATTTATGGACTATTTGACAGTAACGTAAACAAACATTGCGTAATCGGTATAAAGTGGTCAAAAGCTAAAATACGGAACAGTGCGCAAAATCGTTAATGTATAAGTCAACACGCATTCACATCTTTGAAGTTTTATGATGAATTTTTATTATGCTCAATATATAGTTTTTTAGAAAGGATAATCATGCATAAAGAAGAAAATATATAACGCCTATTTTTCCTTTTTACTCCCTTCCGGATTTGTTGTGTTTGCTGTTGTACCCTGCTTTACACTCGTTGAAGTGGAAACAATGTTTATTTTTTTCAGCATCAAATTGCGTCCCACTATCGAAGGTGAAGCACTCGCAGCAGACAGTGCTGAAGCTGTCGTTTTGATAAAAATCTTACTCCCACCGACGTTTGTAATGGTACCGGACGTCGAGCTGCCACTAGTTGTAGTATTCTGCGCAATACCACTGGATGTCGATTTATTCACGCCAAAAGAATTGATGACAATAGACTGGAATTTGCCCTGCTGCACTGTTAACGGTGTCCCAGGAACGGCAGTTTGACGCACACCAGCACTATTAACAATCTCTATTTTGCCCCCAGATAATAATTCGCTCAAGTTTTTTACCACGCTGGTGTTGGCAATCCCGGCATTCATTGGTTTGGTCAAAACTACCTTTGTAAATTTGGTGCCAGCATTTCCACTGCTCACAACCGTACCAACAGTGTTTGCCGAAGACGCGCTTGATGCAACAGCTACGGGCAGATTGATTTTGGTTCCCACTGGTACGATCATACCGGAATCGACGGGTTTCAGTGTTCCCTTATTAAGGACCAAGTTGAAAATTTGTTTTGACTTTCCTACCGATAGTGGTATGCCTCCTGTTGGTTGTTGCAGTGTGACAAACCGTGTACCTGTTCCTTGTACCGAGGATACACTATTTTCAGCAATCGTTCCGGACGTTGTAGCAGACGTGGGCGCTGTAACAGTCGGTGGTCGAGTGTCTTGTTGCTTTGGCTTCTCAGGAGAGCCCTCCTGTATTACACCATCGTTATCAGCGAAAACGATGGGAAGATCGAAAATATTAGTCTCCGACAAAGCTTTCGTCCCTTTACTAGTGGTATTCGATTCGCCCAAATTGCTAAATACAGTTGGAGTGGATCCTGTGTTGCGCACGATTGTATACTTGGGTGGGCTGTTAATTTCCACCGACGTTATCCCACTATCGTTCACTGCTGGACTACTATTTGCTATCACTGACATGACTGGTTTAGAGGATGATGCAATGGAGTAAAACTTCTGCGTCGTTCCAGTAGCCGGTTTGAGATGTATAAGTTGATTGGACTCGATTAATTTTACATTCACATTGCCCTGCTGATGCAATGCGCCAGCGGATAGTGTTGACGGCACCGAATCTCGTTTCAGAGCAGGTAGCACAATTGGCGTGCTAGCCCTGGCAGAAATAATCTGCGTGCCACCTGATTCGCGAATATCATATCTCATCATTTCATCGCTCTTTGCGAGTGGTAAAATTATTTTCTCGCTTTTAATTTGTTTCTCTGGAGTTGTTGGCATGATGCTCTGCACGGCAATGTCCTGCGCATCCTGCGAAGACTGAGACGTGGAGTGGGTAATTTCGGCCGGTTGTGATGTTTTTGGCACACGACGGCTGTAAGGCTTTTTTGATTGTTTGGCCTCAGCTTTGGAATCCAGAGGGTGTTTACGCTTGCGCTGTGCAGTAAGGTCACAATCATTTCGCAGTGCCGATGGAACATTCTGATCCATTCCGATGTCCGATTGGAACGACCCTACCAAATTGGACTGCTTTGGTCGCGGGGGACTTACGAGACAGTTTGTAGCAAATTCTGCTATCTCGTCAGCAACCATATTGTCCACCATCGACTGAGTGACTCCTTCGATTTTACGCTTTGTTTTCGACACACGCAAACATTCATCAGCGGCTCCCACCACAACAAGAGACGTTTGGGCGGACATGCGGTCACGCAGCATTTCAATTTCTTCGTGACTAAAAAATAAATAAAATGCAGAAAAAACTCATAAGACAAACAATTGAGCGTATACAAATCTACCGTAAAATTTCTTACCTGGCGCGAGCAGAGTTTTGGCCGATTATGAATAATACAGGACACGTCATGTCAACGATGTGATCATCGGGAGTACCACGAACTCCGTTGTATGTGTTATATGAGAATCCCAAACAAATCACGCAGCTTATCGATTCGACTAAACCAACCTGTATGGCAAGAGCCGAGCCGGCATCAAAACCCACCAAAATGATCGGCCGATTAGGTGCCGAGCTGCGCACCTGTTGTATTTTGGCTCGTGTCATTGCAAGCATATTTTCGGCCAATAGATGTAGCGATTGTTTATCGATATTTTGTTTCTCAGGTGCCGGTTTGTCTTGTGGTGGTTGTATTACTACCACGGGTGACATTGTGCTAAATAGTGTGAACCATTTCTGCTGCCGAGGCTGCGGCAACAAATTGGGTTGTGATGGGACTACAACAATGAACGGTTGGCCAGGCAATTTGCGGTTTTTGGGCGTCACGATTGGCTCCCATGGCTTCTTTAACACCGGTCCGAGAAGTTCCTGGGCTATATTGAGTGAACTGCCAAAGATCATTTTATCCACCAAAAGTGGTAGCTTGGCATGCAATGTTTGGAGCACGTCAATGTAAATGGCCAGATACGAGGGTGGAAGATTTTCCATCAGCAACACATGCAGCCACTGCGTTAGTCGCGTTTCCCACGAAACACTCGCTAGTGCCTGTCTGAGCCGGCTAACCGATTTGTCGATGACCGTCCGTCGGTGTACTGGTTCATGCTGTTTCTCAGTGTTTGTCAGTCTAGCCAAACGATCAGTGTCGAGCAAGCGTGCTACCCGATCAAACAGCTTAAATTGTTGAACGGTCCATCCAAACCTTAAATAAGTATGAAATAATTAGATAATGGAATGACATTTAATCATCTCACGCCACACATACTTATTTACTTTTTCCTCCCAATCTTCTTCATCGGACACGGAGTTTCGAGCCGAAACCCCAATATTCTCACTTTCTTGCATGGCCCTTCGCGCACTTTCCTCATTGTATGACGGAATAGGTGGATTGTATGATTCCTCCAGATCAATACGCTCATCGTGGGAATGCGTGTGGCAAGAAGGGCACTGAGGCGGCCGATGTATCATCAATGTTCGAGTCATTGCAGTTTGACTACTTTCTAGTAGCCGAAATTCCCGTGTATAACTATGTTCCATAATACGCGTCACCTCGATGTTTGCTTCTAGATTCTCTCCCTAGAAGCACACTGCCGGAACAGGAAATACGATATTCCGCCAACTCCTACCTTTCTAATCGCGGTTAGAATACTTTGCAGAGTTATTTTCCAGATGGAATTTGTATAAATTTTTGAAGAAAAAACATACAAATCACACCAATGTTTGTTTTTAACTAAGAGCACACAAGAGAAATATTTTTCTTCTGCGCAAACAAAACAGCGTTGCACATCATGAATGTGCACTATACGGTCATCAACGAATGACATTTAACAAAATAGTTTTGCAATAAATTAGATTTTTAAACCAATAAATTATGTTTTAAGCAGTACATTTGGAAATCGTCAGCACATTCAGGAAGTAATACATTTGCAGGTAGACGAATTTGGACAAATAATAATTGATTGCGTACATGCATTGACTCAGCTAAGCGTGGCATCATTTCGATGATACAGTGTTGCCAGATATCGTTTGTTTTATACAAAACAATTTATTGAATCCAAAAACTCAATCTTGACTTTAATACATATTTATAAACTCTGTTTCATATTTAACATTTTCATTTTAAAAAACAAAAACTTTCATAATGCAATATGCAAATCATTGTCGCACAACATTGGCTACCAGCTCTCATATATTTTTGAAATCATTCATGTAGGAAAGACCAAGGTAACAAATGAAACCGACCGTAACATAAGTACCTTGGCTATTGTTTTGGTTTTGGCCAAAGTGAAAGGAAAACGCATGCTGCATCTTGCAAACTTGTTACCTGCCCATTCTTCGATTGCTCTACGCTAATCGAACAAAGATGGATAATAGTCCGCGTATAAAGCAAGAGCCAGGAATTGATACACAATACATAGCGAAAGGTAACAATCTTATCAGCAATGTTGCAGTACCGATGGAAGCAACAGTTAAACCGGAGCGTCTACAGTCATTTCGTGTTCCCCGTGATCTTACTCTTGCCAATGGTCGCACAACGAAGCCTCCTAATAACAACAAAAAAGTCTACACTCCAAACTTAAACGCAGTCAGAAACAAAAATACGTAAGTGCAGAACCAAAATGAATAAAGGATATAGTAGTTATACTATTATTATTCATTTCAGAGAAGTAAAAACCGCATCAACTGGTCCGAAAGGCCGAGTAAAAACTGATCGCAATAGAAATGATAAAGATGGGAGGAATAAGAAGAACACCTTGATCCAAACGTCTGGTATTTTTTCGGATGGTTTAGCTCAACGTGCTCTGACCCGTGCGTCCAGATCTGGTACGTAGCCGTACTCTGTAAAATACTCCTATGACGGCGATCTTCAACATCAGCCGCGTATGAGTTATCATGGGTATACTTGACTTAATTTATTATTCACGCTTTTAGAAAAGTCTGGTTCGTCGAAGGAGCCAGGAGATTCGATACAAAAACCGGTATTTGCTAAAGCGAACACAAAAATAGATTTGGAAGATGAACGAAAACGCATACAGAATTTGTGCGAAGACATGGATGAAGAAATGGCGGAATTAGACCAAAAGATGGCAAATGGAATGAAACTGCCAGTCATGCTTGAAAACTGTAAGTCTAGGTTTAGCAGCCTTATTTATGTAGCTGAGTCGGTAGTTTGATGTTCAAATGCAGTGCGACAACTCCTTAAATACACGACTTGTAGACCGGTTCGCATTAAAACCATTTCCCGTAGACCTATCATCTAATTCATCTAATTTTTGCCACAACCGTAGTCAGTCTATGCTTGACTGAGCCACACACGCATGGGGTTCGCTACATGTGACTTATGCCTTGTTTTAAGGTCTTACATACATACATTCAGGACTATACAATTGGACCGGCTTATCTGAATATCTACTAAATTAATACTAATAATCCTGTATTTGGTCTGTACAACTAAAATTCCTGTCTTTTTAGCTGACTACAAAATTCAACCCCCGGAGGTTAAGACGGAAAACTTGCCTGAAACAAAGCTGGATTCATTCAATTCAGTTGAAAATGTGTTATCCGGTGAGCATACAAACAAGATCTTTCTTTTACAACTTCCCGATGCTTTACCTGGAAAATCTGATGATGGCAACAAACGTACAACCAACGGCGATGACAGTAAATCAGAAGCAGCGAATGGCGAAGAAACGCCACAGTATTGTACAGTACGCGATTTGGCTGAAGGTTATATTGGTAAAATAATAAGGTATCGTTCGGGAAAGGTAAAACTAAAGCTTGGAGAAATTATGTTCGACATCAGCCTCGGTATGGATACAGGATTCTTACAGGAGCTAGTTTCTATAAATACCAATTCAGTAGAACGCAATGGTAATATAATTAACATCAGCACTATCAACACAAAGCTAAACGCATCCCCGGACTGGGAATATTTATTCAAGAATTCTACATGAAATAAACGATACTAGATGGCCACCTAGTTCTCATGACTTTTTCCTTTCGCAGAGAATTCCGTAGAACGATGAAGGCTACCTTCGCGATCTAGAGCAAAATTAAAGGAGGTTGGCTGTACCAACGCTAACTCGATCGCTTTGTCGATGGTGTCGCGCGTGATGAATGTTTTCGATTGCTCCTTTTCTACGCGAACTTTCGCTTCAACTTCCTCCTTTTTGTCCATTTCCCTTTGCTCTTTCAGCACTAGCCGTTCAAGTATGTACTCCTTACGAGCTGCTCGCTCCGCAGCCAAACGTTCTTCACGCTTGGCAGCAGTTAGCCGGTTCCATTCTTCGTTTCTGCGCAATGCCTCTTGCCATTCTGCTTCCTCCTGCTGCGGGGTTTGAAGAACTAAACCGGCCCGTGAGACTAATTTGTATGCCTCGACTTCATCGCGCAGAAAATTTCGTACTGCTTTCATCTGTGTACGATAATTATTGTGCAATCTTTTCAACTCTTCAATCTCCTCTTCAATTTGTTTCTTGCGTTCCGGCACACGGAACAGTTTACTTTTGGCTGTACCGAGCCAACGCGGTTTTCGACGAAAGCGAACTGTGGTGTATTGAAGCAGAGCTAATGCTCTTGGTTTTGTGAATACACCAGACAACGTAGTTGCAATATTAGCCATCGCTGCTCTATTCCCTTTGATAGTACAGTAGCACGTTTGTTGACACTATTGTGATATTAAATAACACTGTATTCAAGCTGCAGGCTATGATCTAGTAAATGACAATTGAAAAAAAATCCCGAAGAACATTTTTGGTACTCCAGCCAAGATGTTTTACCTAAATAAATAACCAAGATACTGAAAACGCCACCAGCTTCTTGTACTAAAAAATATTTCATGCTGGTTTCATACCAAAGTATATGGGGACTAGGTGATCTCATAGCCTGTTTTTTATCTCAAATTCCAACTGTCAAAATTTGACAGCGAGGGGCAATTCATGACCTACCAAGGTCTATTGAAATATCAGG
>KB702992.1:0-22768 GCA_000349165.1 Anopheles christyi | reverse complement strand
CACAACAAACAGCAATCAAAGGTTTTGAGGCGTTTTTTTCTTATTATTATTATCATTGAATAAACATCGAGGTTCGTTTGAAGAACGAACGACGAAACGCCCTCTCAGCGGTAACAATAGCTCAAAGGCATTTTTTGTCTACTCAGGAAATGCAACTGTGTTTTTTTAACGGGTTTATTTCAATGTTTGATACGGGTTTCAATAAAAAGCAATTATAAATTGGGATATAAATACAAAACACACCACGAATAACCATACAGAATTAAAAAAAAAAGGAAAAAAGAGAGAGAATTCAGTATAATTGTATCTTTGTTTTGCTAACCAGTGAATGAACTTTTCTTGTGTTACAAAATTTAAAAAAAATCAGCAAATCGGTAATAAATCAATCTCAGCTCGACTCAAATTGTGTATCATACGTACGATTTTCACACCATCTCTACCCACAATAGCTTTAAGGTGAAAAGAGGTGAAGAAGTTATCGCTTTGTGGCACCTTTAACTAACCCAAATTCCCTGTCCAGCACCCAACAACCATTGCAAACCGTTTTATTACTATGCCAAACTATCGTTTCCCATGTCCGTCTCGTCAAGCATTCATCACACCGTGCATGTTTTGCTCTTCGCATAAAATGTTTACGTCTTTTTTGTTTCATCGTCTATTTTTCTAACATTGAACGCAATTGAGTCACATTACGATACATCAAGCGCTCGCATTCGATTGCCACTTAACATTCATTGAAACAAACCCACTACACAGTGTCTCACGATCTTACTCAATTTCTCACTGTTTTTTTTTTTCTTCCTTTCCACAGAATACTCCTATCCATCCCACATGCCACCATCGCACAGCTCCCGCTCAGTTTGCAGAATCTCGTGGTAGAGAATGTAGCCATCGAGGAGTGCGCCTTCCGAGCGCCTGTACACTCACCAACAGTGCCCTCCTCCTCGTCCAGCATCGCGTCCCATCTCAACGGCAACCGTCCAGCATGCGTGTTTACCCCCCCGAACCGTACGGTGTGCTTCCGGGGCATCGAAACGAAACGCTTCCAGGCCGGCGGTAGGTTTAATCTTACCCGCTGGCTAATACTGTGCGACTGGCCACTCAAATCATTCGATCCGCTCGTGCTCGGCCGTTTGGTGCCACGAATCGAACGGCTCGCCATTACCGGACGTGTATTGCAGCGGTTGGCGCACGATTTTCCACCCCTACCGTACTTGCGGATGGTTAATATTACCGGCACACGGTTAAACCATACCGCCGTGAACGCGTTCTACGAACTGGAGCGATTGCAAGTGTTGAATCTGCGGGGGAACGAACTGGAACAGATACAACCGTACCGCTTCCGGAGCGGTCACGTGGAGGTCTATCTGCAGGGTGAGTAGTGGACTGTGTTTGCACTCACGAGAACGCGTAGTAGCTTGCCCTCTAATTGGCACATTCTAGCTAACTCTCACGAAGCCAACCGATTTGAGGTTTTATTTACTCAAAAATTGAATTCGAAATTAACTTCCATTCAACGTTACGCTCGAGGCATTACGAGGCGTTACAATGAAAGCAACTGGTTGAGCTTTTCAT
The DNA here is from genome assembly GCA_000349165.1 of Anopheles christyi. Classification (NCBI taxonomy): domain Eukaryota; kingdom Metazoa; phylum Arthropoda; class Insecta; order Diptera; family Culicidae; genus Anopheles; species Anopheles christyi. The sequence goes on along the minus strand of KB702992.1, from coordinate 21,193 downwards.
TAAACCCTTCTCTCTCCAATTTTTGTCCAGGCAATTTATGGAACTGTACAAACGACATGATATGGTTGCTGAAGGAACAATCACGCCAATACGTCGACAAACCGACGTTGGTGTGCAAGGACTGGAAATACACAGGCCGACCCGTACTTACCGCCATGGAGTACAAGCGTGTCGTGCGTGAGAGCTGCCTGCACGAAGAAATCTGGAACTGCAGCTGCCACGTGTCCTATCTGCGGCTCAGCGACAATGGGCTGTCCTTTCATCCGATGATCATGGTAAACTGTAGCGACCGGGGATTCTATCAGCTACCCCAGTACCTGCCGGGTAACACGACCGTACTGCACATGGCCCGCAACAAGCTCCAGTCAGTGGACAGTTTGACCACGAACGAACACTACCAGAGTGTGCAGGACATCTATCTGGATGAGAATCGAATCACCTCGATCGATATCCTAGAGGATACGATATGGTTGGACAACTTCCGTATCCTCAGCTTGCGGGGCAACCGAATGAATCGGGTAAGTTATTTCGGATAACTTTTATCACTATTGTTGGATTTATGTTTTTTTTTACTTTTCTGCACCGACAGATACGCGTGTACAGTGTGGAACACGCGATCGAACGCAATCCGGGCGTCGGAAAGGTTTACCTTTCCAACAATCCGTGGCGGTGTGGGTGCCGGTTTGCGATACGCTTTCAACGGTTTCTTCGCAAACACGAATCACTGGTGGCCGACTCACGCAACATTACCTGCTATTTTATCAACGACGATGATGGCAGGAAGCTATATTTACCCGTGCTGACGGTAACGCCGAATGATATTTGCCGACCATCGGAGCATAATACGGCCGCGTTTTACAACACGCTCAGCATCATCTTTGCCACACTCATCATACTAATATTTACCAAGCTGGCGTACGATTACTACCACTATCGAAAGTATGGTAAGCTTCCTTGGTTAATTATGAAGATGCCTTGACCGGTGGCATTATAGTTACAACCCTAGAGAGAGGGATAGCGAGGGAGCCGTACTTAAGGTGAAACTAGTTTAGAAGGTTTTAAAAAAAACCTAAATAATGATTGTGATAGTTTTAAAACCGATCCAAAGCCATTATACTTCTCGAAAATTCACACATTATACACACAGACCTGAAAAAAAGTCAGTAACTTTGAACTGATTGTTCTGATATTCCAATATTTGGTAGATGCTGGATGGTAGATGTAACGAACTAGATGCTAGCAATAATTAATTGACAACTAGAAATATACGTGTAACGAAACTTTCCAATCAATATTGTTACTTTATTTTTGTTGCCATCAGTCGAGGGAACATTACTTTAAGATGTGTTCCCTCCACTGATAACTAATTGCGATATTTTTGAGCTAAAGAGTTTGATCCTTTCAACCGATCGGTCTACCTTCCTTTTGCATCCTGTCCAGCACAGAGTAAAAAGGCGCACAGTGATCAAAGTAAAATGCAAAGAAAATAAATATCGGATAAAGGGAGATCAACACTCACGGGCAGTGCAGAGCGGTCCGTTCTAAAGACCCACCATGGTTGCTACACGTCCCATACACTTCTGCATGTTCGGATTGACATCCTTCGCAACAGTTCGCTGTACCTGTTTTACCGCGCTGGTAAACGCAATGTCGCAAACGGACATCTCGGCACCACCGAAACCGGCAGCCTTGCCCAGCTTCGAACCGAGCGTTCGCAGGATCTGTTGCCGCTGCTTAACGTTCTGCTTGTTGAGCAGCAGATAGCACGAATCCAGTATGGAGTCGACCTCGTCCACGTTGTCCTGCAGTTCGTAGTTGAACTCGCTTGGACCGCTGCGGGACAGAAAGCGCAAGATGTTTACCTCACCACAGATCGGCACATACGACGTGGGAGACGTAATCATTTCGGTGTACGCACCAACTAAGCAGAGTGAAAAAGAGAAAAGAAAATTTAAATTTAAAATCGCCTTTTGCGTTCTCTTTCCCTTAATACGAACCATTCTTCCAAATTAACGTCACTTTGATCTGAGGAAGGTTAGCTGCGGTCGTTCCGTTGGTCGTGATAGCATTCTGGAAGCTGAGCGCTTCATCACTCAGCTTTGGAACGGTCGAGTGAGTAAAACATTCCACCTGCAGATTGAGCCTGTCCTTCCACAGATTCTTTAACGCCAGCAAACTGTACGGAACGTACTCGGGACTAGCATTGACCACGAAATCTTGCAAATAGGTGAGCTGCAACAACAGAGAGTCGTATTAGAGTATAATCGTGGATCTATTAAATTTCACCCAAATAAACTTACATTAATTGGTTCAGCCTTCAGTTGAGCTTTAGATTTTACCGGGATCGACGGTTGGGCTGGTGCCTTAGCGTTCAGCTTCAGTTCGGTACGCATAGCCATTATTTCCTTCTTCAGTTCCGCCAGCTGCTGCAGCACACGTTGCTGTCGTTCTGCCAACATTCTTAGCTCGTCGTTTTCTGCCTGAATTGGATAATGCGAGCACAAAAATGGTATAAATAACCGAACCAGGTTGGCATTCGTGAAAGGAAAGAAAGGAAGGTAGGAGCATGAAGCAACGCTTTCTACACGGAAGTAAAACAGGTTGCCAGTTGTACAAAACCTTTTGTAGTAAGTTATCAATTTCGATCGACATCGGATCGACGGTTCCGGCTCCAGTCAATCCGGTCGTACTATCGGTGAACGCAGTTGGATCGAACGAAAACGAGCAGACCGGCTTCAAGCTGTACATGCAGGTAGGAACCTCGCAGACGACGTTCTGGCTCATCACCGGTTTTAGATGGTACATTTTTGAACGCGTTTTCGTGGTTTTGGGGCGTTGTTAGAGCGATGGTTTGAACGAAACTAATTCATACACACGTCTCCAAACAATTACCATAGCACTCTGGCGTGGAAATAGTGGAGAAAAACTGCCGTTCGTTGAGGAAAATCCTTTCTCTGGTTTGAGTCTAGTTTTTCATACTTTTCACTTCACGCGTGTTGCTGATGCAAACCAAACAGCAAATGTCAACACCTGACAGCGCATCGAAACCAGAGGTGTCAAATTTCGTCAAAAGGGCAACGATCGCTTGAGGTCTTTCGTTAAGTTGTCATATTTCTATTTTAACGAATTGTTTGTTTGTGGAAATTCCTGATATTTAGGCATTTGTAGAGAGAATGAAGGAATGTAAAACAATGAATGCTAGAATTATGTATCCACATTACCTAGAGGATTTAAAATAATTGTATTTTGTGCAATATTATTCTTCACATTCGTTGAATCACCCACATTCTCTTTTCCACACCAATCTCGAAACGTCAACGGTGTGTATTTTTCGCTGCATCGTACGTAAACAAATCTACCGCTCCCACTCAAACCATTCATCGTACTTTTACGACCCGCTACGCACATTTTATCTGATAAGCGTTAGTATAGAATAAATAAACTGCAAATGCTCGTGTTACATTATCGCTTTTGCTAACAATTTTGCGAATTCATCACGCTGCCAGTAGCTGCCGCATAGGGATAAAAAGTGTTTCGGCAAAAATGTTTCGTAAAATATTTCCTACCTCAAGCGCGGTGAAAGTTGCTCAAAAATGTGTGTTCAGGAATGCAAGCACGGCGGCAATACGGCCACGGATCTGTATCGTAGGTGCTGGACCAGCTGGTTTCTACACTGCCCAGTACATCCTCAAACATTTGGATAACTCAGATATCGACATTGTAGAGAAGCTGCCGGTTCCGTTCGGATTGGTGAGGTAAACAGTGGATGAATGTCTTTAGCACTATAATTTGTAAATAACAAATATGACTTTCTCTTTTAAGGTTCGGCGTTGCACCAGATCACCCCGAGGTGAAGAATGTCATCAACACTTTTACCAAAACGGCCGAGAACCCGCGTGTCCGGTTTCTCGGCAATCTCAGTTTGGGAAAGGATTTTACCCTAGAAGAGTTACGAGAACGATATCATGCTGTGTTGCTTGTAAGCATATAGTTTCTACCAATCATCTATAAAGCTTTCAATTAAAACTTGAAACACATCTTTCCAGACATATGGCGCAGAGCAGGACAATACGCTGAACATTCCCAACGAAAGCTTGCAGAACGTACTCTCCGCTCGAGAGTTTGTCGCCTGGTACAATGGGCTGCCCGGGTTTGAGAACCTAAATCCCGACCTTAGCGGGAAATCTTTGACTTTGCTGGGCCAAGGAAACGTTGCCGTAGATTTAGCACGCATCGTTCTATCCAGCGTGGATGAATTAAAGGTGAATTGCGCTGCTTCTTGTTTAAATAACTTTCATTTAAAATTAAAGCATTTTTTGTTTGCTCTCTAAAGAAAACGGATATTACAGAATACGCACTCGAAACACTTTCGCGTAGCCGCATCGAAACCGTTTATCTCGTTGGTCGAAGAGGTCCGTTGCAGGCAGCGTTCACTATTAAAGAGCTGCGAGAAATGCTAAAGCTTTCTAACTGCACAACCATGTGGAGGGGAGATGATTTCGATCGTAAGTCACCGCATTCACTTTTCATGTTATGGTTTTTCATATTAATCTCAATTTTCCACCCTATGCAGATGTAGAAGAAAGCATACCAAATCTACCTCGCCCTAGAAAACGCATCACTGAACTGATGGTGAAAAGTTTAACAGAACAGGCTCCAAATAAAGGCACACCCTCTGGACGATGCTTTCAGCCTATCTTCTTCCGTTCGCCAATCAATTTTATTGGCAGTGGTAAGGTTGAGGCAGTCGAGTATGTCGTAAACAAGCTGGCAGATGGTAGAGCCGTTCCAACAGAACACCGAGAAACGATTGCCACCGATCTCGTTTGCAGGAGTATCGGCTACCGAGCCGTTAGTGTCGATGAACATATCAATTTTGATGAACGGAAGGGTTGCGTAAACAATGCTGGAGGTACTTATAAAGAAGCTGTAAATTCCCTTCCAATTATCACACCTTTAACACAAAATGTTCCTTCCAGGACGTGTATTGAAGCGAAATCTCACCGGAAGCGATCAAACGATCGATGACATTGAGGACAAGTACGAAACGGGGCTGTACGCGTCCGGGTGGCTTGCAACCGGACCGTCCGGTGTCATCTTAACAACCATGAACAATTCGTTCGGTGTGGCCGATCTAGTGTGTCGTGATTTTAAAAGCAACACCATACGACTTACAGGCTCCATGCCAGGATTGGAACTTTCCGGCCGTACGTACGTTAGCTGGAACGGATGGAAAGCCATCGACAGTGAGGAAGTTAGGCTGGGGCAAGCGAAAGGAAAGCCGCGGGAAAAACTCACCTGCATAAAGACTATGCTGCAGATTGCATCCAATGCAAGCGAATAGGTTCTGTAAGAACACCGCAAGCAACCAAGTTGTTATCGCTAGTACCTGCCGTTTCGTGTAAGTTGCTTTTTATGATTTAGTACATTTTATTATTACTTTCTCCAAATGTACTTTCGGGAGCGGATCGTTTAATCGCTAAAGTTTAGAAAATAGAATCAATCACGGGTTAAGGTTGGGTGTAGAGTTTGTTGTTCCTTTGAGATGTATCACCAAGAACACCTCTCAACATCGCTTTAGATACTTTTTCGCATCCTTGCTATCGTTGCCGAAGGTTTTCCCAAACCTGTAACATCAAAGGTACGGAAATTAGGCCAACCCAAATCCTTGGCCTTTCGCATGAAGCTTCGATTGCTCACCTAAACATAGCCCCAGGTACGTGCCCCTGATAGTTGGGCAGAAGGCCGATCGTTTTGTGATAGATTTCGTTCACCTTCGCCGACGGTTGCGACGTTCCAGCGCCGCCTAACGTTATCGGTTCCCAGTCGGTGCTCCGTCGATGATTGTAGCTGTTGGTAAAATCACAGAGCGCTTTAGACGTAATCGGAACGTTCGCTTCACCGAACCTGGGCCAAAGAAAAGGTTTGTGGCCAGTGTATCCTACGCAGGAAAGTAAAATGGTAAGAAAAACACACGTATGAAAAAATTGCACTATTTCAACACAAACTACACTAGTTCAACCAACTCGTAGCGTAAGACATCTCTCCCAATGTCTCAATCCCACAGCAATCCAAATGCGCGTGCGATGTAAACGATAAGAAGTGTAGATTTAAAATGCCGTCATGTGCAATAAACGCTAGACTCTGTGCATTCGGCATAGTGCCCGAAAAACACAGCGAAACTGTCATTCCTATCGATCAAACATTCTCAACTATTAAGCCTTGTCTATTCGGGTTCGAAACGCAGCGGCTAAAAGTGCTAAACTAGGCCAATGCTAATCAACCAACACTCGGGCTCGTCAGCACCGGTTGAAAGTGAAACCAAAAACGTCAATCAACGGAAGTGCAATGAGTGGGAGGGTTGTGGAAAAACAAACTAAATACTGCAACGGGTTTGAATCCGAAGGAAGGCAAACACCTTTCCAAACAGATCCGAGACCATGAAGGAAAGATAGTACCGTGTGCCTATCCTTGAAACGCGCCAGGGCCATTAGTATTGAATGAACAGTTTGTTCATTACATTAAGATGTTCTTTCAACCCGTCCGGAAAATGACATTTACTTGGCCGTAAAAAATAGGAATATGATAATCTACCACACCCATGCTGCTAAGTAATCTTAACATTTTCCTTATGCTTCGTAAGGTCGTATTCAAACTTCAAAAACATTGTTTTATTATGATCTAGTTTAAGATAAAATCGAAATATTTGTCTACTACCCCAAAAACAGCACGCAAAACACTATACACACTAAACAAAAACCGTATCTCAATTCGTTACGCTTGGGAGAATGGATACCAATGGTAAGCAATCGAATCCCCGATCCCCCGTTAGCTATGTCCCGTTGGATGCATTACCTAGTTTGATCCACTTTTCCGGATGCCCGTTCGGTAGTGCCATCGGCGGTGTGTCACGGGAAAAGTAGGGCAGACCGGGTAGTGGGGGCAAATTTTCCATCGGCACCTCCTTTACCACACTGAGCGCATCGGGGCGCACCAATCGGAGAGGAATTTCATAATCATTTAGTCGAAGCTGAAAAGCAGAAAAAACGAAACCCTCCATTTCGTGAAGCAATTTAAGGTTGCATTCTTAGCTGGTCGAACACCTACCATGCGTTCGCCTAAGCTTCCCTTGGAAATGGTTGAAATCGGTTGCGCGACACGATGGCGCAATCGCTTCAACTGTGCCCTGGTGCGCTGACAGTCTCGCTCAAACTCGGACAATCCTTCCGTGGTGGTGACGGCGTACCGTTTGCCAAACTTATCCTTCGTTCGCGGGATGTAACCCTCGTACCCGGGCATGGGTGTGTGGTGATAGATCGTGTCCCGCTGATCATCATCTTCCCGGCGCCGGTCATCATCATCCAGCTGTGTGGCGACAGGATATCGTTCAATCTAATGGAATGCAAGTATCAGTATAGTATATGCCACCAAATCGTTTCCTATGCGAGAGAGCAGTGATCATACCGAATACTCGTCGTTGGTACGATCGGAAAGGATCAACTTTTCCGAATGGGCCACCGTCGGATCAATTAGCAGTCGATGCGTTAGAGAGGAGTACGTATTTCCAATGCGATACATATACTGTGGACAGTATCCTGTGTAGCTGTAAAATAAAAGATTAACAAACAAAATATTAGCACTTTATTAAAACCTTTTGATGGAGACGCCTAGTAGCGCAGCTTGATCGTTACTTTTTTAAAGTAGGAATGGAGACGCCTGGTCACTTTCGGTAAAATCTTCTTATTCCATCTCATTCATTATATAACCCCAATATGGCTATAAAATATTAAAGATATTTTTAGACAAAATCGAAACCATAAAATGTGTTCGATATACAAAAGAAGCTCAAAATGGCATGTCTGCATATAAAACACTTCAGTATATCTTTCGCCACCAACCTATAAATGCCATACCACTATTGATTATCACGCTTCCAGCACTGCAAATAGAACACACAGCTGAGCGAATTCTCACAGGTTCAAGGTAAAACTGCCACTAAACCGCAACAATTCATTGCCAAACAGTAATTCACACCAACGGTACCATCGCATCATGTGCACCAAAAAGGGCCGTTAGAAATGGAGGGAAACGATACGATGCGAGAAGAATTGCGGTTCAATAAATATTCGAGCAAAAGCTCTGTCTCGTTCGCAAAACAACCGGCATGAGCATGTTCCATTGGCGCATAGCGTGTCAGTTATGGACAATGGCATGAAAATGGCACCTACCACCCCTAACGACACACCACAACGAACCAGGCAGCGTGGGAATCCCGTATAAGTGGCAGCCCCTGGTAGAGCCCCCGGTGGTTGCGTGAACGGTCGATTGATTGTGGTTTTTGGATGAGAAAAGGGAACAAAACATAATACTTTTCCGATGAACTTGAAACGAAAGTGGCAGAGCGAAACCATTTAACACCTCGTCTAAAGGGGTGCGAGACGAACAATGTCACGGTGACACGCTGATACAGACAAGTAACGGAGTATTTTTCTTCGATAGTTTTGTAAGAGAAAATTTCTTAATTATACCTTATAATCATTTAATTTGGATCAAGTTCCGTAGATCTTTTTTTTTTTTTTGCGACACTGCGTTCTATTTTTTCTCTTTTTTTTACCTTTATTATTATACAAGTGCATAGGTAAAAACATCATTACTCACCCAGGCATAAAATGTGGCTGTGGGGTCGAAACACGTCCTATATTTGGCAGCGACATCCTTTCAATTGTGTAAACAACTCGTTTTTTCTCGAAACAATCCAATTTCCTATCAACTGCAGCACAGCAAAAAAAAAAAATGCAATTAAAAACTATTTTTAATTGCCTTCGAGAAAGGAAAATATATCAAACGTAATCGTACCGGCTTCCTGTTACCAATCCACCTTAATTAGGTCGTTAAACAATCTGTACCGTTTGATGGCTGCAAACGGAAATTACCGGTAACTTACCCGGGCGAAACTTTCGACGCGTTTAGGCACCGTGCGCTTCCGGAAATGACTTTAAATTAAGTTCAAGTCGCGTGGTTCCCACAGCGGCAATGCAACGTCGCACCAAAACGAGTGTCGAGATCGCGAAAACAAACCCAAAATAATAATTTTTAAAACTAACAGAAAATGTCCTTCCCTTAAGGCACCTTGCCAACTAGGTTGAATAGTCCACACAATTTAGAAATCAAAAACTGCCAACAGTCGTCGTAAGTGCAGCACTACCTCTCACTCTGGTAAACCGATTTGCACTATCGCAACAAACGTACTCGCTTGGCGGCGCCTGCTACAACCAGACGATCGAGTGAGCTGTGCTCCGAAAAAAAAAGCGGCAATTCCAGCCGAACCCTAGCGCACAACTGTTGGACATGGTAGGCAATGAAATGCTCGATTGCTTCGTGCTGGTAGCACATTTTGCCCAGTACCAACAGTTCACCTTCGCCAGTCCCCTTTCCATTCCCAACATTTTGTCAGCACTCATGCAGTACACCTTCTACCTCAAGAAGCTTTGCCGATTGTTTGAGCGTAACGACTTGTTTAGCATGGAAAAGCGCATTTCAAGTACCGTTTGTGAAAGGTCCATTTGTTGGAAGCGGCGAACAGTAAAGGAAAAGCATGGTCTGCGAGTTACACGTGGAAACTCGAACGCACTGTGTTCCCTGCTGTCTAATAAAATCATCCGCTTTATGTCTCAGGGAAGTTCGTGCGACGGTACACAAGCTGCTGTTCTGTGCTGTGGTTTTATGATTTCTTCTTTCCAGACGCGGTTTGTTCGGGTTAAAACCTTCACAACTACAAACCTCAATTTGTCCTAGTCCTGTGCCTGCAGTAAGACATTTATCTAAACTCTTTTTTCAATTGTCCACAGAGAAAAAGAAATGGCCCTATCGTTTTCTTTGTCTCGAAAATCGCTGTCATCTTATTAAAGCGAAATTCCCCTATTTCTCTCCGCTCCATTCAACAGCAATCAAAACAACCATCATCAGCTGACCATGATGCAAAGGAATGGTTTAGCCTTTTTGCCCCGACCCGACCCCGAGACAGCGTGCACTTGCCAAGGAGGACGCCCAAACTGCAGCGGAAGGACGCGCGCCGGTTCATAAATTGTCAATCATGCCCGGAGGCGTGCTTCCTTCGCTAAAAGAGCTCCACGTGGTACGGTTCGTGATTTATCGATCTACCATCAAGTGCTCTCGAAGCTGAATCAATTTGCAACGAGGGCCAATCATTAAGCTAGTAAGGGAATGCAGAACGTTAACAGACGTTGGACTTTAATGTTTTTCCTTCTTTTCCCTTTTTTATGTCCACATGGCATGCACGCTGATTGACTGAAAAAAAGAGACGGCAGGTGATTTTGCCATTTGAACTTCACTCTAATCTTCATCAATACAATCAATTAGTTCGCTGCTAGTGATCGACGATTGTGTTTGAGTCGGATGTCCATTTTATTTATTTTGATTCCAAAAAAAGGCTTCAATATAGCAGAGGAATCACATTTTGAAATGTTCAGTATACTTTCTATATTGTTTATTCACCATTTATAATCAATGTTGGTAACCTTGAACGTAACTGACAGTTTATAATTAATAATTATGTTATTTATAGAATTGTATATATTTCTGCTTCTGCTACTAGCCCTACTTTGTAGGCCATTGTACAATATTTGAAGGTCTTTCGAGTATGGTGGAAAAACAAGCTCTCAATCGCCTTTTTGGTACACTGTGCCCTGCACAATGTGACAAACAATACGTAAGCTTCCGTCGTGGAAAAACAAACAGAATTTAATTTAATTCACAAACACCACCTGCATGTCTAGAGGGTGGACGCTTCCGAGCCCATTCCTATAGTACATGTCGCAAAGTCGTGATGGGTTCATTACACGATGTGACGTGCGAAGCTAGCTGGTATGGTTTTTTTATTTATTTTTTTGCAGATTTCAGTATCTGTCTGACATCTCTCTAAACTCTGATCCAACAACTTCAGAGCATTATTACGCAAAATTAGTACAAATTGCATTTAGTACAAACTTCCGAACATTCTGACTAACCATCTGCAAATAGCCGTAATGTGCTAATTAGCAGCAACATAGCCACATTGTGCTAGCGAACGGTTCCTTGAATGCATTCCAATCCATGTTCCCGTTAAACTTCGATGACTAAATGTTGATACATGAAGATCAACTGCATCCCGCGGAAATTACTTCTGAACTCCACGAACGAACTCCCCCATTTGGGTGACAAATCTGGAAAAGAAATGAATCACGCGTTATCCAGCAGCTATTGGTAGGCAACGGACAGCAGTAACTATGAGGTGTGAATCGAAGAGATCAAATAAATACAGCGATCATGCCTGCAGGGGGGTGTCAGTGTTTCAACAGCCTCGAAAGGCAGTGGAAGGTTGTGTCGTAGAACTAAAACTAAAACCATCGAAAACCCGTTCCGTGATTTGCAGCAGCTGAATAAGTGAACAATTAGCGAGATAAAAAAAAAACAAGTTGTTCGTTCAACATGTCACACAAAATGATTGTGAGTGGTTCATTATTACTGTTGGTTGCTTCCTGTTCCGCATTGATTTTACTGAATCGGAAATTACCTTTATCGCTACAGATTACTCTCTTGGTGTGCGTTGCTACCGTACCAGGTGTAGTTTACAGTGCACCCAACCGAAACGAACCGGAAGTGACACCACACCGGACGGAAGCTGTTTTAGCAGTTACGAATCTACCCTCTTCCGTTGCGAAACCCTCGAACGAACTCGAACGAACGCAGCAAAACGGACAAGGATCACACGAGATTCAGCCAGTGCGTACAAAACGAGCCATCATCTTTCGGCCTCTGTTCGTTTATCGGCAGCAGGAAATTAAGAAACAGAAACTGAAGGAAATGCGCGAGCAAAACCAACAGCAACAGCAGCAACAACAGCAGCAACAATCGGCGGCCTGTGCCGCTTGCCATCAACAGCATCGTCCCACCCCGAAGCCTGTCCGGCACTATGCACAGAATTATCCATATCAGCGGTGGTAGAAAAAAAAAGAGCGAAGGATGGTGCTGTATCAATAGCACATTTGACCATATGCGAAAATCATGACTAAACGAGTATCTCATTATCATACACGTATCAAAAGCATCAAACGTACCTTGCATATGAGATGATTGCTGTTTACGTTTTATAGCGAGTGCACTCTGCCGTTTTTTTAATTTATTTATTCAATAAAAAAATATTCATTTTACATGTATATTGCTATTATTATTAATTAGTAGGTTGGGTAGTTTATTCTTTGACTAGATCTATGATGTGCTTGGCTGTTTTCCTCTGGTACACTGTTATGCTCTGTGTTGAACTATACTGCAGGATTATTGTAAGTGTGCTAAATTTTTTAAACTGATTTTCTATTCCCTGTTGATTTAAAACCAATTTAATTTGTAAAATATATTTTAAAGAAAACGAGATATTCAAATGGGGAAAATAGTTGCCTCGACCACTGTGCAATATCAAATCGAATCGGTAACATATTTTACTGTTCTCACCAGAACCGGTCAGATGTACTGTGGCTTTCAACACAATGTCAACAATCGTTTGACATCTGCCTGATTGCACCGTGTTTTGTTGCGTGATTCCTTCTTGCACCCGCTCAATTCTACAGATTTTCCGTATTTTCACTGAAAGTACACTGCAAACAGTGTTGTAAGCAATAGTAGGAAAAATGCTTTCCCGAGCATGTAGAGCTTTATCAAAAAACTCCTTAAACGGAAGAATTGTTTGTGGACAGGTAAGCCAGAAATAAAGCCATACCATCCATGCCGGGCATTTGAACCCTTCATAATATGCTCTGCAATTTCAGGAAGGATTAATAGCAACAAATAATTTCCAACGAACGCGTGATTATCACATTGCCTCTGGACAGGGTATACACCGATCAGCCCTGAAATCATGCGCCCTGTTAAACACGAGATTCTCCTCCGCCAAACCCATCACGGCTACAGTGTTGATGCGAAATCTCAGCACAGTCGATGGAGATAAAAGTGCCCTACTGGAAACCATCCCGGAACCACCGACTATCCCACAAGGTGCACCGGAGATCGTTGATATCGTAGCCGGTGCAGAGCCAGCCTTTTCCACGCTCGGTCTAGGTGGCTGGACACCGGTCGGCATTGTGCAAAACTGCATGGAATTCCTGCACATCGGGCTCGATCTACCGTGGTGGGGTTGTATCGCGATCGGAACGGTCTGTGTACGAACGATACTGTTCCCGCTTGTCATTGCGTCCCAGCGTAATGCGGCCAAAATGAACAACTATATGCCACAGCTGCAGGTGTTGCAGATGAAAATGACCGAAGCCCGACAGGCAGGCAATGCGATCGATTCCGCACGTTACGGCCAGGAGATGGTACTGTTCATGAAGGAGAAAAAGCTAAATCCACTGAAGAACATGCTCGTACCGCTGGCCCAAGCACCGATCTTCATTTCCTTCTTTATGGGATTGCGCGAGATGGCCAACACACCGGTCGAATCGATGCGTGATGGGGGGCTGTTTTGGTTCACGGATTTAACAATTTGCGACCAGTTCTATGCACTACCGATCATCACGAGTCTGACGCTGTTCGCTACGATCGAGCTGGGTACGGATAGTGCACGAATGTCGGCCGCCAATATGCAAACGGCCAAGTACATCCTGCGCGCATTGCCACTATTCATCTTCCCGTTCACCATTAACTTCCCGGGCGCGATTCTCTGCTACTGGGCGTGCAGTAACTTCTTCTCGTTGCTGCAGGTCGGCTTTTTGCGGATACCGAAGGTGCGCGATTTCTTCAAGATCGATCGTATCGTTACACACAAACCGGAAACGCTTCCCATCAAGAAGAAGGGTTTTACCGATGGCATCAAGGAATGTAAGTAATGTTTAAATGGTATTTATTAGCCTTTTCTACTTACCTGCATACGTTTTGTAGCCTGGACAAACATGAAAATAAGTCGAGAACTCGAGGAGCGAGCGCGTGTTGATGAGATTCGTTTCCAGAAGGCCGGCAAGGGGCCGCTGGTGAAAACGTACAAATACGACCCAACGGCACCGCGAGCGGGCGCTTCCTCCGCGGTTAGTGCGAAGAAGCGGTAATGCTGACGGTAGCGTATGATCCGAAAATTTCACACAGTGTAAAACCAAACCTTCTACAGTAGCTACATGCAGTATGCAATAAAAAAAAAAAAACAAATCGAAGTCCTTGGAGGAAAAAGGCACCAAAATCCACGCTGCAAACAACTATTTGTTTTATTTCAACGGCATTCCGATACACTGATTGATAACCTCCATCAGATGGGTGTTTTCCAGTGCGGCCGCCACTCGTTCCTTGTCGGTCAGCTGCTTATTAACCGCGTGCTCGGATGCATGCGTGCCCGGATTAATTTCTACCGATACTTTAAACCGCGGAGGCAATGCCCGGAGAAGCTTTACCCGTATCGAAAGACCGATCAGCGTTGCCATGCTGCAGTGTGGGATAGTCGGTGTGAACAGGATGTTGACGATGTTTTTCTCATTATCCACGGTGATGAGACTCTGCTCTAATACATGCAGTTCTTCCAGCGTGAGAGGATGTTCCGGATCGTTAATGTTGCGAATCAGATCTGGTGGGGAAGCAGATGCAAGAATATTAGCAAACAAAATACGGTTCCTGGTCACATTGCTTACCGAAAATTTCCCGCTCATCGAACGGATCCACTACATCTTCGTCCTCGTCGGCTTTCGTAACCTTGCGATCTTCACTCTTTTTGTACACATTAGGATTAACATTTTCCAGCTCGGTCATTTTTATTTACACCGCAGTTTGTTTTGATCGAGTAAAATTGTGATATTTACTGCGCTATTTTTTTTTTTTCACGATTCAGCGAACCGGTTCGAAATGGGTTGATGTTTTGCTCTTCTGCAGAAACTGCCAAAACTGACAGTTTGACCCGGCTGTCAAACAGCACGACTCGACGCAAATCAACTGTGGCAATCAAATCCGCAATTCATCGTACAATTCTTGTGTGAACCAAAAGCAAGGTATTATTATACGTGTTTTGATTCACAGTCCGCTCCGTTTTTGTTTGCGCATAGTACACATTACCGCCAGTGAAAACAATGTCGTCCCGATACGATCGCGCTATTACCGTATTCTCCCCGGACGGCCATCTGCTCCAGGTGGAGTATGCTCAGGAAGCGGTCCGCAAAGGCTCGACCGCAATCGGTGTTCGCGGTAAGGATGTTGTGGTTCTAGGTGTGGAGAAAAAATCGGTCGCCAAACTGCAGGAGGAGCGTACCGTGCGGAAGATCTGCCTGCTGGACCATCACGTCGTGATGGCGTTTGCGGGCCTGACGGCCGATGCGCGCGTACTGATCAATCGCGCACAGGTACAGTGCCAGTCACACAAACTGTCGGAGGAAGACCCGGTCACGCTGGAGTACATTACGCGCTACATTGCCGAGCTGAAGCAGAAGCACACGCAAAGCAACGGTCGTCGCCCGTTCGGCATTTCCTGTCTGATCGGTGGTTTCGACTACGACGGGGTCCCGCATCTCTACAAAACCGAACCGTCCGGTGTGTACTGCGAGTGGAAGGCAAACGCTACTGGCCGATCGGCAAAGACGGTGCGTGAATTTCTCGAAGAACACTACTCGCCGGCCACCGTCAGTACGGAGGAGGGAACGATCACGCTTGCAATCCGGGCGCTGCTCGAGGTGGTACAGTCCGGACAGAAGAGCCTCGAGGTGGCGGTGATGAGACGCGACGAACCGATGAAGATGCTGGACGCTCAAACGATCGAGGAGTACGTGAAAAAGATCGAACTAGCAAAGGAAGAGGAAGCGGAGAAGAAAAAGGCAAAGAAGTGATGGGGCCGCAGCGAGTGTGTATCGTTTTATCAAACTCTGCACTGTCATGTTTTCTTACGTCTAATTTCAAGGAACGACTTTAGGAAGGAGAAGGGATCAAGTCTGACGCGGTGGTTGATATAAAATATTGCATTAAAAATCACTGAATACACTTGATGGAAATGGACGGATTCGTTGGATGATTGTTTCTTTCGCGCGTTCGTGGTATCACCGAGCTACCGGAAACAAACGAAATATTGTATGATGACAGTCAGTGTCCGACGAGTGGCTCTCTCGATAGACACCAAAGCAAAAACTTAGTACCCCTGGTACTGGTATTAAGTTCCTGTATTTTAAAGTTCAATTAGAGGAATTCTGCAATCTTTCTAGGTTCATCATCTTTAAACCGTAGTCCCTTAATCAGCTCGCCTAATTCAAACGTTCCTCCTCCGCGATCACTTTAAGGGGATTGTATTAATGAAGAGGCTGTTTGTCGAAAAGGTCGAATCGAATGCAAACTACGATATCTCGTATAAAAATACACCAACAACAACATCTTTATTTACCTTATCAGTGTGCAAATATCTTCCTGATCAGTTGGGTTTATAAATGCATCGTAACTATACAAACGGGACCATTATAAAATAATAGTTACAATAGAAAATCAGTACATAAACAGATAAATAACGTTGGAAGCATCATCTAGCCCCAAACATTCGGCACAAACAGCTTTTTCTTCCTTGGACGTTGGGTCGTTATCGTTTCCGGTTTATTTTCCACCGGTTGAGCAGAGTCTTGCCGTCTAAAAATGAAACACATGATTAATACCTTTCCTGATTTGTATCGAACATCCGTTTCGTACCTTTTACTGTTGTAGTATTTCACACCATCGTATCGATCCTTCCAACCAGCCCCATAATTGCCACTTGCGCTAGGATAATAGTATCGATTGTAGTAATTGTTCCACTTCCATTGAAGGTATGGATCATTCCAGCCATTTCTCCACGAACCGACCGACGAACGATCGTCATAACCGGGCACACCGTAATAGTTGGGATTTCCACTATAAACTGCTACATTTTGTGATTCGCCAACGGACGGCGGAAGGGCAGTCGGTTGCTGATAGTAGCCGTAACTATTTGCTGAAGGTCTGTATTAAAACGGAGAAGAAATTTTAGGGTTCACTTGCTAATAGACAATGGGCGGCCATTTTTATCTCACAAACCGTATCAATGTATCCGAACTGTAGTAGTAAGCAGGTTGATAAAAGAATGGTTCAGCCACTACACACGACCAGTGGAAAGTGATCCAGCACAGTAGGGTAAGCACTAACGGTCTTGTCAAACCACGATATCTCCACTCGGAAGCCATATTCTAAACTGTCCCTGAAACGCACCAATTGCACCTAGTTTTGATCGTTTTCTATCGCATTCCGCTTTGCAGCACGAATGTTTTGAGTTCAGTTCTAGTAGGGGAGGAGTAGGTGCAGATGCTGATGGAACATATTAGCACCTTGCGGAGCAGGAAACTAGCAGCAACTCCCCGTAGGAACGGGGTGCTAAATATTCAAACCGGTGATATGCGCAAAAACATGATTCTTTCATGAAACATTTACGCTAGATTGCCCTAACATAAGGCCATTGAGGTTACTCACATTGCATATTGCAGGATGGTGCGTTGCATCAGATAGAAATATCGATTGGTAGGAAGCATATTTGAAGTTTATAAGTAATACACCATTTTTAACGTCACCCCGGAAATCTAGCGGAAACCAATCCTGGCAAGGAAAGCTAACGCAAGCTACCAGAGAAAGCGAACGTGTGAACCTTTTACTTCCAGGCCGACCATTTCACACATATCCACACCGTGACCTGAAATTGGACGATGAACTTGAACGTGTGAGTAACGGGGTGGCATTAATTTACAACACTTTGTTAAAGCGTTACAATGCTCTGCCGATCGGATGATATCTATTTTTGTAGTAATTCATGAAACACTACTTTATGACATAAATATAGCTCCAAACGTTCTAAAGCAATTCACTCGAATACAAAACCTTCCATCTGTTCCGTATGCTAAACAAACAATAATTAACAGGTATAGAATTCAGAACCCAAATTCTAATTGCCAAACAATTTGGGGGAAAACACGTTGTAGAACAGACTACCTAAAACCACGTGTTAACAAAAGAAGCTAAATCATTTTTATTAGCGAATCTTAACTAATTATTAGAAATTATTACAATATGCATCACTGTTGTACTGCTCCTCAAAATCCAATCCATCTCTGCTTGTGTATACATATAAGAGCTACTTCATTGAATTATTCACTAATTTACAAGCGTTTATCACAACATTAATGCCGCGGTCGAGAGAGACAGAGAGAGTCGAACCGTCGGCGGCACGTCACCCGACCTCCGAAGTTCCTTTTGATATGATTGCTATCGATACACGAACGGTGGACGGAAGATGATTTCAAACAACCACGCTGGTAATGTTACAAGAAAATAAACAAAACCGACTCGTGGAGTGCCATGAAACAACGGAAAACGGAAACACAAATAGTGTGTTACTATTCTTATGGAAATAGGGGGAAAAAATTGTCGTCGAATTGCCCGTACGGTGATGGAGTGGTTTGATGCTTCTGCCTTTGAATCTGTTGCTGTCGGTACACGAACAGAGGACGGAAAATGATGGCCCGTTTGGTTCGGCTGTGCGGAACAGGTGCATCGAGCGTTTGAAACGAGGACAGGAAATCATCGCCAACGTGCCCTTGCTTCAAAGGAAGCATGTGCAACGAGGAGTCTTTAGCAAGGCTGTTTACGACCGTTGGTGCACTTTCCACACCTTGTCGTATGTTGCACAATAATAGCCCAAGCAGGATCACGACTGATGGTACCATCTGTAATAAAAAGAAGATTTGTTTACTTGTTGGCTGAATTATTAACACCTAAAACAACTACCAACCATTTGTTTGCAATTCATTTTTTTTTCGCTTTTCACGTATGACGTTATGTATTATGTTGTTGTAATACTTCTTTTCGCTTCCAGTAAAATCAGCTAAAACGTTTGTTCTTAACGCACAACTCACAACTTAGCCGTCCGCTCTTAAGCTCCACCTGCTTCAAACTGATGCCCTGGCCGAAACAAAGCCTAGTAATTTATACTACGTTGAGCGATCAGATGAAATTGCCATCACCAAAGCAGATCACCAATTAGCACCAACTGACTCCTTTTTTTTTTTTTTCTTTCGACATGAGGTTTACTGGAACGCTCCATCAGCTAAATCCGGCAAAATGTTAGGTCCGATGGGGGTGATTTGTACGTAATTTTGGATTTTACAATTACCAGCGGTGTGATTGAGTCAGCGGTATCAGATGATTCGGTAAGAGACTTTTTAAGGCGACGATGATTCATTATGCTCACTATTTTTGGACCTTAATTAAGACTTGTGAGCTATGGCTCGTGGTAGCAGCATGACTATTCCAAAATTATAACAAAGGTAGAAAGCGAATGTTGGAACATTTTCTATTTTCTATAGTTAAACAGCAACCATATGAGGAGAAAGTACTTAATGCTGGGAGTCGGTAAAATAAAGTTTTTATTTGTAGAAAAAATACTAGAAAAAACTAGACTGATCCATCCATTATGACCAGACGGGTGTGATCATGAGCAGTCCTTGAAAGTTCAAGAATTTCAGACGTGACTCTGAAAATAAAGCGCTCACAAAAGGGCATGAAGGGTGCCGCCAGTATATCATGATTTCCTTTCGATTTCCCTTGAAGATGACTAATTGCCTTGCCCTGTGACATAGTTAACTGTTTAACACATTGCACATGAGTGTGACTGTACAGTTGGAGACAAGAATGAGTTGTGGAACAGGTGCACATTACATCACACATCGTGATCGGCAAAACATAAATCAATCCTATGGTTTTAAAACGAGCCGTTTTCTTAGATATAGAGATTTGTATAGCTTTGTATAGCTTGCATTTTTACCATTTTCAGCCGTTCATTTTCTTTCCTTGATTTGATAGATGTTTCGATAAGAACACGGTTGACATGTTACCAGTAAATAGTAGCTCTATTTGTGTTTCCATTTTCTGCCGTTTTCAGAATACAATATCATTGTTTACTATAGCTTTTCTTATTTTGCTCCCACATTTTCGTTTGGCGCCATTGCCCGCGTGATCGATTGCTTGGTAGCCACCGACGAAGCCGACGCACAGTACAGTAGCGGCAACATAGCAAAACAGCAGAGTGGTACGATTCTTACACACTACACGCGCGAATAGCGTACATCGATATTAAAGTAAAGCAGCACCCCCTTAGATTTGCGGATTATGCCCATCGATTGCACTTACATTTTTCCCCATTTTCACTTCCACTGATATAAGTTAAATTGTGTTACAAAGGATTTTGTTTTCATTCTTGTATCTTGTTCATCCACTGTGACAAAAATTAGTAGGCGTTGTTTACTTCTTCATTCTCTTCTCAGTTTCTGCTTGCTGCTTGTTAACATATCTTTATCATGCTTCTCATTTTTCCCACTAGCAATTACATTTTTAATGGAGCTATAAAAAATAGTTACGCTTCTCGGCGTGCACATTTTGAGAGATTATTTGAATGTTTACCTGGTTTCATATGCATTGATTGTAAATATTGGAGAATTTCGAGCCATTTCTTTCGGGATTTTGTTTTTTGAACGATTTATAAACTTACTTCATTTCGGGATCGCCTTTTTAGTATTTATTGCTGACATCTAGCCATTTTTTAATACGTTGCTTCTTCACTTTGGTGCTTGTTTCAGGATGTGATGCATTAGCTTTCTCGCATTCTAGATTCTTCTTTTTTGTAGCATTTCGTTATTTTTCTTTCGTTTCACTGCACTGCCGTGATGTTCAAGGTTCATTTAATGTTTGAATATTCCTCGTTCAGCTCAACTTGTGCAAAATGGTACCGACAACGTCATAATAAAGAAGGATGCAGTGCACAATTTTGTCTGGTACTTTTTCCTTTTTGCACGCATCTTCAATAACAGCGCAAATAGAATGAAGATGTGTTCACAGAGGCTTGTACTGTTGGAGGAACTATCCTTCCTTAACCCTTTTCTTGCTTTCCTTTCCTAATAAACATTGTTTTGTAATCATCTGCGATAGTATGCAATAGTGTTTGTGTCGTTCAAGCAACCGAAGCAAAACGCTGACAGTATGGTACCGGGCAGTTTGATTCGCCCGTCATCTGAATTCTGAGACGCCCGTTGTTTGCACAATTTATAATTTGGTAATTCAATTTCATATCTTTCCTACCAGGTTCGTTACTGCGTACCGTCGTCGACAACATAAGTGTCTTTTGTACGACTTCTGATAC